>WUAM01000350.1:173905-201263 GCA_024336885.1 Actenoides hombroni
TCTGGGGAGACCCCCCTGCAGTGCTGGGTCCAGCTCTGGAGTCCTCAGCACAGGAGAGACAGGGACCTGTTGGAGAAAGGCCAGAGGAGGCCACAGCCATGATGGGAGGGCTGGAACTCCTCTGCTGTGAGGCCAGGCTGAGAGACGACTTGGGGTTCTTCATCCTGGAGAAGAGAAGGCTCCGTGCAGACCTTATAGCAACCTTCCAGTATCTGAAAGGGGCCTACGAGAAGGTGGGAAAGAGACTGTTTACAAAGGCTTGTAGTGAGAGGACAAGGGGTGATGGCTTTCACCTGAAAAAGGGTAGATTTAGATTAGATGCAACAAGGAAACTCTTTACACTGAGGGTGGTGAGACACTGGCCCAAGTTGCCCAGAGCAGCTGTCAATTCCCCATCCCTGGAACCATTCCAGTTGAGGTTGGGCAGGGCTCTGAGCAAACTGATCTAACCGAAGAAGTCCCAGCTGACTGCAAGGGGGTTGGACTAGATGATCCTTAAAGGTCCCTTCCACCCCAAAACCATTCTGTCATTCTGTGATTCTACTGACTGTAAGGGAAAACACCTGTAAGAAAAGAAGTTGTGTACTCACCACCCAAGGGTAAGGATTTTCTACCCCAAACTAACACAGCCAATCCAGGTGTTTCTCAGGGCTGTCTGGCTGACACCCACACACGGTTTCCTCCCTTCCCTGATTAGTCACACAGTTGGAAAACACAGTTTGTGATCCCCACTGTAGCATCAAATGGTGTCAGGGGAACCAGTTACACCTGCATGGGCTACGTGATTCTGATTAATGGGGAAATCCATTCTTCCCCTAAAAAAATACCTTTTTAAAGCTCTTGATGCCTAAGTGTAATGCTGTAACACAAATGTAACTACAGCACAGCAGCCAGTACAGGATCTGTTCTGTAAAAAGGAAAAAAATTCAGGAAAGAATTCAGTAAAGAATAAAAGATGGGTTGTTGTCACAGATGACTCCTCTGAGGGGAGCAGAAGGACCCCTATGCTGACAGGACCCACTACGTAGGGCAGGCTGCTGCCTCCCTGGGGCCCGGGTTAGTGATGTAAAGAAGCAGCTTCCTTCCTTCCCTAGTAGGGTCCTCAGGTTATTATCCCCTTCTGATCTTTCAGGCAGGTAGTGATGAAGCAGTGATATGAAGTCCAAGGGCGATGAAGAGAGATTTCAGGGCCTTGGGATGAGTGGCCAAGGGATCAGAAGCACAAGTCATGTTTTCTATCCCTCCAGCTGCGGGGAATGCCGAGGAGGTAAGAAGGCAGAGACGGCAGATCAATGCCTGGCTCTGAGCCTGGTGTCACGGGCAGAGCTTTGGGTTCTTTGACAAGGGCTTGATTTAGAAGAAACCAGGCCTGCTGGCAACAGACAGAAAAAGTTGATCTCACAGGGGGGAAAGGGTTGTAGGAGCAGAGGTAGCAGGGCTTGTTGAGAGAGCTTTAAACTGGATTTGAGGAGGGATGGGGATATAACCAGGCTCGCTAGAGAGGCGCCTGGGTGCAGCAGCCCAGCGTGCTGGTGTTTTTGAGAAGCAGAAGGCCTACCACTCCTCCACCACTAACACGGCACACACAACCCCCTCTCCACAGCAACACGCGCAGCACGGGGGATAAACAGGAGAAACTGGAGATCTGTGTGCAGTCACAGTGCCACGATCTCCTTGCCATCACTGAGACACGGTGGGATAGCTCATGTGACTGGCACGCTGCCATGGGTGGCAATGTTCTCTTTAGGAAAGACAGGCCACCAAGGCAAGGTGGTGGAGTTGCCCTTTATGCGAGGGAGCAACTGGAAGGCATCGAGCTCTGCCTGGAGGCAGATGAAGAGCAAGTAGAGAGCTTGTGGGTAAGGATTAAGGGGCAGGCTAACATGGGAGACACTCTCCTGGGTATTTATTACAGGCCACGTGAAACGGATGGGGAAGCAGACGAGGCCTTCTACAGGCAGCTGGAAGTAGCATCACAGTCACAGGCCTTGGTTCTCATGGGGGACTTCAACCACTCTGGTATCTGCTGGGAAGGCCACACAGACAGACATGTACAGTCCAGGAGGTTCCTCCAGTGTATATATAGTCACTTTTTCACTCAGGTGGTGGAGAAGCCAACAAGGAGAGGTGTACTACTGGACCTAGTCCTGACAAAGAGGGACTGGTGCAGCACATTACAGCTGGGGGCATCCTTGACTATAATGATCACGAGAAGAGTTCAGGATCATAGGTAGTACGCAGAAAACAACAAACAGAATTGTACCCTTGGACTTCAGAAGGGCTAACTTTGACCTCTTCTAGAAACTGCTTGGAGAAATCCCATGGGTTAGGACTCTAGAAGGTAGGAGGGCTCAAGAGAGCTGGTTGATATTCAAGCACAGCTTCCTCCAAACCCAGGATCGGTGCATCCCTATGAGCAAGAAATCAGGCAAGGGAAGCAGGAGACCTGCATGGTTGAGCAGGGAGCTTTTGAAAAAGCTCAAGGGGAAGAAGGAAGTTTTCAGTACATGGAAGGAGGGGCTGACCATTTGGGAAGATGACAAGAATGCTGTCAGAGTCTAAAGGGCTGAAAGGAGGAGAGACAAGGCCTCCTTTGAATAAAACCTGGCAAGGGGTGTCAAGGTCAACAGGAAGGGCTTCTTCAAGTACATCAGAGGCAAAAGAAAAATTAGAGAAACCGTGGGCCTGATGTTGAATGCAGTGGGTGCCCTGGTGACAGAGGATGCAGAGAAGGTGGAGTTCCTGAAGGCCTTCTTTGCTTCCGTCTTTAATATTCAGTCCAGCCCTCAGGAGTCCCAGACCTTGGAGATAACTTCTGGAGGAAAGAAGACCTTCCCCTGGTTGAAGAGAAACAAGTTAGAGACCAGTTAAGCAAACTAGATATCCTGAAGTCCATGGGTTCTGATAGGACACACCTATGAGTGCTGAGAGAGCTGGCAGAAGTCATTGCTGGGCCACTCCATCATCTTTGAAAGGTCCTAGCAAACAGACAAGTTGCCTGAAGACTGGAGGAAAGCCCATGTCACTCCAGTCCTCAAAGAGGGCAAGAAAGACCCAGGAAATTACAGGCCAGTCAGCCTCCCCACCATCCCTGGAAAGATGATGGAACAGCTCATTCTGAGTGTCATCTCAGAGCATGTGGAGGAAAAGAGAGTTATCAGAAGTAGCCAACATGGATTGACCAAAGGGAAGTCACGTCTGACTAATCTGACAGCCTTCTATGAGGGCATGACTGGATGGAGAGATGAGAGGAGGGCAGTGGACGTTGTCTGCCTTGACTTTAGCAAGGCTTTCGACACCATCTCCCACAGCATCCTCACAGGCAATCTCCAGAAGCGTGGGTTAGATGAGTGGACAGCGGGGTAGATTGCAAACTGGCTGAACAATAGAGCTCAGAGGGCTGTGAACAGTGTCACAGAGTCTATCTAGCTGGAGGCCCCTAACAAGTGGTGTTCCCCAGGGGTCAGTGCTGGGTCCAGTCCTGTTCACTATATTCATCAGTGACCTGGATGAAGGCCCAGAGCGTACCCTCAGGAAGTTTGCTGGTGACACAAAACTGGGAGGAGTGGCTGACACTCCAGAGCTGTGCTGCTATCCAGCGAGACCTGGACAGGCTGGAGAGCTGGGCTGAGAGAAAATTTATGAAATTCAACAAGGGCAAGTGTAGGGTCCTGAACTTAGGGAGGAATAACCCCATGTATCAGTACAGGTTGGGGGCTAACCTGCTGGGAAGCAACTCTGTGGAAAAAGACCTGGGAGTCCTGGTGGACAACAGGGTGGCCATGAGCCAGCGATGTGTGCCCTCATGGACAAGAAGGCCAATGGCACCCTGGGGGTGCATCAAGAAGAATGTGACCAGCAGGTCAAGGGAGGTTCTCCTCCCCCTTTACTCTGTCCTGGTGAGGCCACATCTAGAGTACTGTACTCAGTTCTGGGCTCCCTGGTTCCAGGACAGCAAACTGCTGGGTACAGCAAAAGGATGATTAGGGGACTAGAACATCTGTGTTATGAGGGAGCTGGGTTTTTAAAGTCTGGAGAAGATTGAGGGGGGATCTTATCAACACTTATAAATACTTAAAAGGGTGGGTGTCAGGAGGATCGGACCAGTCTTTTTTCAGTCGTGCCCAGTAACAGGACAAGGGGTAATGGATGCAAACTTGAACATAAGAAGTTCCCTCTAAACATGAGGAGGAACTTCTTTACTTTGAGGGTGATGGAGCACCAGTATGGGCTGCCTTAGCAGGGCAGGGGTGGACTAGACAATCTCCAGAGGCCCTTTCCAGCCCATCATTCTGTGAATTGCAAAGCCCCTCTCCTTGGATGGAAGAGGAACACAGGCTGGGAACTGGCTGGCTGGGGGCCAGCTCCACAAAAAGGGACCCAATGGTCTTCACGGACAATAAACTGAACAGGAGGCAGCAGTATGTCCCAACAGCAAGGATGGCAAACAGGATCCCGGGCTGTAGCAACAAGATTGTAGCCAGCAGCTGGAGAAAAGTGGTCATCCCCTTTACTGAACACTTGTTAGATCCTGTCTTGAGCACTCTGTCCAGATTTGGCCCTCCCCATACAGCAAAGACATTCACAGACTGGACTGAGCTCAGCACAGGGCCACCAAACAACCCAGGCGCTGGAGCACAGGCCCCATGAGAATTAGCAGAGGGAAGTGGGCTTGTCCAGCTGGAGAAGAGAACTACTGGGGAAGGTCTCAAGAAGACAGAATCAGACACTTCACAGCGGTGCACGAGACAACAGTGAAATACCGAAACAAGAGGGGTTCAGGCTTTATATAAAGGAATCTTTATCCTCACGAGGTCAGTCAAGCAGTGGCACAGAAGGCCCAGAGAAGTGGTGCAATCGCTGTCTTTAGAGGCTTTCAGAATCCAACTGGATGAAGCCCTCGGCAGCCTGGGTTACAGCTGACCCTGCTCTGAGCAGGAGGTTGGACTAAGGATCTTCTCGAGTCTCTTCAAGCTGAATGACCTGACAACCCTACCTGACCCAGGCCACGGAACAGCCTTCCCCCTCCCCTGTGCCTACAACGGCAGGGCGGACTCGCGCGCTTTTAGCTGCAGTATCCTGGGCTCTGCAGCGCTGCGGCCTCCTCAGCTTCCTCGGGTCTCGATCTTCCCTTCTCGATCTAATAAACTTAAGTTTCCATCGCCCTCGGCTCTGCTGCGCTGCGCCCCTCACACCCACCCCAAGCACCAGCCACTCCCCAGTGGCGGCCCCGCCGCAAGCAGACGGCTCAGCCCAGCCCGGCCCCGCTCCGCTCCCGGCCCCGCTCCCGGCCCTCGGCGCTACCTTGATCTCGCTGTCGAGGAGGCGCGTGCGCTGCACGATCTCCTCCGTGGACATCTTCAGCACCTCCTCGCCGACGCCATCCTGCGGGGCACAACGGCGGCGTCACCCCCGGACCGGACCGGCCCGGCCTACGCCTCGGCCTCGCTCCGGCCCTGCTGTCCCCCCCTCCCTGGCTGCCCCCAGCCCCGCGGCTCGGGCCCCTCACCTCCGACTCGTCCCACACGGACGCCATCTTTCCTCCGCCAGGCAGCCAGCGAGCGCACGGCGCTGCGGTTTCGGGGCGGCAGATTCCTCACTGCTGGCCCCGGGAGCGGAGCGGGAGGCAGCGGGACAGGCGGCTGGGGGCCCCGCGCAGCTTTCTCGCCCGGCCCGGCCCGGCCGTGGTCCCGCCGCCCCGAGAGCGGCCCCGCGATCTGGCGAATCTGCGCGACGTGGGCGCCGGCCGCGCAGGTCACGTGCGCCGGCGAAATCTGCTGAGTGATGGCCCTGCCGCCATCTTGGAGCGGGGCAGGGCCCGGCCCGGGCGGCGCTGCCCCCGCGGGGTCGCGGCGGAGCTAGGCGGGCGCTCTCCCGGCCACTGCCTTTATTACCGTCAACCCCGTACAGAGCAGCGAGGGCGGGGAGAGGGACCCAGCCGGCCCCGCCGAGCCGAGAACCGAGGACGCCCCCCCGCCATAACCGCCCATCCCCGCTGCCCGGCTCGCCAGGCACAGCCTGAAGAGCCTTGGGCGAGGCGGGAGGCCCCGCGGGCCCAGCAGTCCCGGCGGCGCAGGCCGAGGCCCGCGGGCGGGTCAGACGTAGCCGGGCTTCACCGACAAGCGGCGGCAGTTGGGGCAGCCGCGGGTCCCGTTGGTCTGGAGGCACCTGCAAAGGGAGGAGGGCGGTCGGGGGGGGGCTCTGGGGGCGGAGGCGCCCCCGGGCCGCTCCCGCTGCTGTTTCTGTCTGTTTCCCGACAAGCTCCCCCCCGCCGCCGGCAACGCTCGGAGCGCTGCCCGAGCAGGCGCTTCTCGGCACATTCCTCTACAACTCGGTTCCTGAAGTGCTGCAGACAAGCCTGCCCCGCTGTACTCCTGGACGCCTCCTGCCCTGGAGTTTGATCCTAACTTTGAAGTCATCCTGAGGCTGCCCTTTTTAAATCCTCTTATTTTCAGAATTAAGTGATTTGTTTCTTCTAACAATAAAATGATGGCACAGTTTCTGTCAGGGTAGTAGCGCAGTAACAGACTGAACAGCTTCTTCACCTCGTGTACCTCTAGACAGGAAAGTGGGGGGGATTCAGGGGAAAAAAATCCAAACTGCCCCTGAATGGGAAGAACTGATTGCCCAGCAAGAATTAAATCTGTGCAGTGGGCTAAGCACCTACAAGGTGAGGACATCAGTGAACAATCATTTTGAGGGCAGAAGTGGGAGCTGGATGGCTCAATCCCTCCCTGCAATGGGATCCTGGAGGGCATGGGTAAGCAGGACAGAGGCCTGAGGAACAGCATGCATAGGACTGTCCTACTCTGGGCACCAACAGCTCTTCCCTATGCCTCCTGTCACAAGGATCTTTAGTAGTTCCAGCTCATTACTTTAAGTGGAAGAAGTGGGAGCAAGGCAGCGCCTGGAGCTGGTTGTTGTTCTCCCCGATGGACTCTCCACACATGCCACAGTACAGCTCCATCTCCTCCACACATTCATGGAACTTCACGACATGGTCACGCAATTCTCGTTGCTGTCCCTTTGTGCGATAGATCCTTTCACATAGGCAGTGGAGCTTCAGCAGGCCAAGCTGCATGTCAAGGGCAGAAACATAAGAAGTGAAGACAGGCCAGTAACAGGAGTGGAAACCAGTACAGCCCCATCAGCCAGCGAGAGAAACATCAGTGCAGAAAGCTGCTCGAGGGATAGGATCAGCCATAAGGACATTTGGTGCCTCAGCTATTCTCGCCATTAACCCTTCACCATCGTGGCTTTCCTTAGCTACCCGTGACACAGACCATGTTCCACTCCCCTTTGCCTCCAGCCAGCACACAGTCCACCTGCTGCTCAGGCCAAGGTCGAAAGGACCAAGTTAAAAACTTTTAGGCTGAATAAGCCCATAATGAACTGGCCTGAAACCAGGGTAACAAGAACGGAAGGGCCTTAAGGTTGGCATGACCTCAAAGGTTAAAATAATCAGAAACAAGACACAGTCATTAAGAGCAGTGTCTAAAGACAGTAAAATTCTGCCAGCCTTTGTAGCTAATGCCTCATTGTGGCTGCTTTACATAAGCCAGAGACAGATTTGGACAAAGATCTAAAACATCAAGGCGTCCCCAGCATAACCTGTTGTTACTTAATACTAAAAACACACCTCTAGGAGAAGAATTTCAGTGTAAACGTAGGACCACTTTAGTGGAATAAATCAGGTAATTGAGGGAGCATGCGTACAAAGATCGTTGTGCTGTAAAAATAATGTAATCAATCATATTTAGCTTCTTTGTTGTTTGTACTGTGTATAAACTGCTGCTGCTTGAGCTCACGGGGGCTGGATTTGTGATTTATTGTCCAGCATCCACCAGAACTGAAATAAAGCAAACATCTCAATTCTGTGTCTTGATTGGCTTTGTTTACTGAGGAAAGGAGCCTTTTTTTTTTGATCTACAAGGGCAGTAGTATTTTTCAAGACAAGACCCCTAATTCTCTATCTCTCTGCTTGTCTCATACCCCATTTTTACTGCTTCCTACTTCCCTTTGTTTATCCCACTGCGGCTCCTCCCTCACTTTTCAGACCCCCACACTGAAAATCACCTGTGCAACTGCCCACAGCTAAGCACAATGCAAGTCCCTGGCATCAACTTGTTAATGCAGACATGTTAATAAGCAATAAAAAGTCTGGATACTTCCAACACTTGGCTTCTTAAGCTGCCTGAGAGAAGCCCACGGACAGCGCTGAAGAGAAGCTGCAGGATCCTACCTTGTTCCCTAGTCCCTCTGCCAGCTCCTGTGCCTTTTCAATGCTTTCCAGAGCCTGTGAATGGAAAGCATGAATCGTCAGTTCTCGGCCTGACGTATCAAACTCAGACTTGTGTGAATGCCCTGTGGGAATTATTAAAAGAACGTGGTAAAGAGGTACAGAGTAAAATTTGGCTAAGCAAGCATCACCGCAAGGCTGGAGATGCACAACAGCTGTCTAGTGGATTTCCCTCCCCTCCCAAAAGTTCACCCATAAGAAAAGTCTGGTTTCTGAAAGACCACAAATAGTCCAAGAGCTGCATTTCTGTTCCAGCCGCACAGTGCCAAGCGAGGGTGTGATGCTGGCAGAGGCTGGTGTTTCCAAGCAGGAAGAAGGCAGACTTACTCAAACTCAGTCGCATGTTCTCAGTGGGCTTGGGGTGAAGTACAAGCAAAGCCATGCTACCCCACAGGCTCAATAATTGCTGGGCAGCTCCCATTTCACTTGTATGGGAGGGGAGGAAAGGGATCCGCACCGCCAGCACACCACACTCCTCCATTTCTCTCCTGCTCTTTGTATACCCACTTTGTCCTACTTAGGCAGGGTGTGATGGATGTAGGAGTGTGCTGCTCTCCCTCTTTTTCTGTCTGAAGGAAAGTATTTAGCACAGCAGCTGTCATACCAAATGAGTCCCTGCTTTCCCCTGGATGCCACAGTGTTCCTCACTGTTCTGATCATCAATCTCTCTTCTCTATGGAGATCTGCTTCAGATATGTCCAATGGGAAGAAGAGGTCTCCCTTGTGATGAGCTTTCAGGAGGAGTATTATAAAACTTCTACCCTATAATTAGGCATTACTGCTATGCCAGGAGAAGAGGGCTGGATGAGATGAAGAATGTATTTTGAATGCAGGGGAGATGGTGTTAGACCTGTGGGGGCAGCAACAACCTAGGAGAAGGGACTTGTAAAAGATAGAAGCAGGAACTGCAGGTGAGCAGGTAGAACATAGCTGAGAGCTGCACCTAGGAAGTGTGACTGTGCACTCAAATTAATGACCAGGACTAAGAACCAAAGTGAAGTATGTGGGGTGGGGGAAGAGATGCTGAAAAGTCCAGGGGACAGTCTGTCTTGGACAGGAATATGAGAATGCACAGGAGTCTGGGCAAGCAGGCTGTGACCACAGCTTGGGAGGATCTGCAGTAGCACTGTGTATATGCAAGTGAAAGGAAAAGGACTAACTGGCTGAGGAGTCTGGGAAGGTGGAGGAAGCTAGGACAAGAATAGGGAATCTGCAAGTGGAAACTTAGCAAATGGCGTTATTAGGTAACTGATATTGGGATGAGTATCACAAGAAATGGAAACTGGGACTGGGAAGTTGAGGGACACGCAGAGCTGTGACATTTGAGGAGATCACATCTAGGGCATAAGGTTCATGACTCACCAGGGCAGACTTCTCTCCAATGCCTAGAACAGAATACAAGATTCACCTATTCCTTCTCTTCTTTTGTGTGTTTTGGTGAGACCAGGAAGCTGCGCAAAGCCCTCACCAGGCTCTCCCAAGGGGGAACTGCTTGTGGTACCAGAGGGTGGCAATGGCTGGAGGTGCGATCAGTGGATGTGGGGGTTTGATGAATGCTCTGAATATTCTCCCATGTAGAGGCCTACCTGCTGAGTCCTGTTCTGTTCTTCTGAGATATGAGGCTGGGAAGGGATTACACTAAGCAAAGTTTTTTAAGTCCGCAGTTTCTTCTTCCATTTCAAACAGCGTTTACTTACTGAGATTGCAAGGTGTCTCTCACCCAACTGATTCCTGGCCATAGGCAACACAGATGCTGACATCACCTTGAACCTGCCACTTGATTTCCTAATATCTGTGTTGCTTTGTTTGAGCTAAAATTCTTTGTGTCTTTTATTGGTGTTAAGAGTGAATCTTCATCACATCTGCATCCAAACCAGCATCCTGACATGGCACTGTGCAGGCACACCAGGTTGTTCAGCACTACTTCAAGGCTAACCTTTGAGGATGTCAGTAGTAGCCCAGTAATGTCCCTGCAGTGCAATCTGCTGCATCTGGATTTGAACACACATACACTGCTGAGCACTTTCAAAATAAGTCACCTGCTTGTACTAAACTGACTAGTTGTCAACTGTCAAAAACCAAATGATTTTCTGCTCTCGTTTCTCTGTTTCACATCACAGTTTATATACCTTGGAACACCTAGTTTCTCTAGGAATTTGATACCATGTTTGTCTGCAAAGCACATGGTGGAGCTGTAGAGCTGTCTAAACATCATCGCTATCACAACAATAATCTCAGTTGTACAGCTAACAGGCAGGCAGGGGAACCTATTTCAGAGCATAACCATAAGCTGATTGCTCACAGTGGCAGAAGTAGGCATCCTTCCTTCGGTGTGGTGCTTAAAGTCATCAGAAGGATCAGTGAGATCATTCTGTAAGTTAGCAGCCTGACTCACAAAGGGCGTTCATGCTGTTAGCAACACATTCCTGGCTGATAGGGACCATTCGGAGAAATGTAACTACAAGCAACAAGACCCTGTTGGTAGAACCAAGGGGTACAGCTTTTGGGATGGGATTGTGATATTCAGAAAAAGACCATATGTTCTAATCTAGTCTAACAAACTTACGTAGAAATGAGTTTGTAACTGACCTTGTCCAGCTCCTTCTGGATCATCCAGCACTTAGTCACTCCTAGCAGCACCTGGACCAGGCCCAGACGGTTTCCAATCTCTGTCATGATGCTCATGGAGGAATCATACCGAGGAAAGGCTGTCTGCAGAAGCAGGGAGGAAGACACATGTTTTGCTATGGCCTGCTTTTCACACCCTCTTGCTGTCCCCCCTGTCGTTCCTGTCAGGAAAGAGCCGTACCTGCATGTCTCTGCGACTGCGATGGATATCTGCAAAGCACAGCAGACACAGCGCTTGCAGAGGCCGGTCACCATGCTGCAGGGCAATCTTCATGGACTCCTGAAAGGAATTGGCTTTGGTCAGTAAAAGAGCTTGTTCCTGGTTCAAAATAGCAGGGCTGGGACTGACACTCCAGCCACTGAAAGGCCGGCTCCAAGGAAAGAGCACAATCTTTTTAAGGCAAGTAAAGTCTCGTTCACGAGTTCCCAACCAAGGGCCATTCATAGACTCAGATTTTTGAGCCCCCCCACCTTGGCTACTGAAACCACAGCTCTAAGACTGGGAAGCAGCAGGAACATCTCGAGTGAAGTGTGGATGGCACTGTATCTCTATTCCTCCCAGTGCTGTAGGGGAGATCCCACCCCTGACCGACAGCTCCGCGTCTGCCTGCACGCTGTACCTCACAGCAGTCCATAGCGTCTGCCAAGCGGCCCAGCTTCCGATAGGCCACTGCCATGTGGTACTGGCTCATCGCACGGTACTTCAAGCTCCAGCCCTTTCCATAGTCATTCACCAGCTCAGCTGCTTTGCATGGGAAGAACAAGGCTTTCTCGTAGTCCTGTAAGGCAGGCGAGCAAGCAGATGGCAGTTACAGCAAAAGGAAGTGAAAATTAAAAAAAAAAAACAACTCTTTTTTTTTATTTACTAACACTGCAACAGCTAGCAGATTTCTGTACACCTTTCAACTCCCGCTGCTCTCTCTCACGTGCCACATTTCACTAGATGCTTTCAGCACATGTTTTCGCTGGACATCACACAGTGGAAGGTGCAGCTGCAATATCTTGAACTCATATTACCCTCTGGGTTTAGGACACTGGGGCAGTGACAAGACAAATCAATTCTCTGTAGTATGCCATCAGCTTTACTCTGCAGGAACCATTCAGCCTCCTCTAGAACCAAAGGCTGAAAACTTTCTCTACTCTTACATCATCTCTGCTTTCAACATCTCATGTTGAGACCTCACGTTCTCCATCTGGTGAGTCAGCATCTCCAAGAGGCTGGTTATCCACCATTGCAGGAAACAGGAGCAAAGAATCAAGGCCTCACCAAATCCACAATAAAATATCACCTATTTTCATTTTTAAGCATCTTTTGCATTAATAGTGTTTTAGAAAAAAAATCTTATTTTAAAATATGTAAATCTATTCTCTAAGTATCTAAAACCATTCTCAAGTAAGTTACACCAGGCTGCAGAAATGAAAAAGTTCTCATATTTTTTAGTTCTCCAAGATTCACTGAGGAGACTACAGCTTTTAAACTTTCCTTTCTCTCTTCTTATTTCATACTGTGAAAGTATCCAGCACAATGTTTTTGCTTTATCGTTAGTATTATGAGGGAAGCTTACTGATAGTTTTTGACACTTCATCTGGAAAGGCTTCCCTTAGTGACAAAAATCAAGGCTCTGGGGAGGAAAACCTATTTGTTGCTGTTTGTAATAGAAGTTAGAACTGTCAAATACCCCAACTCCTCAGTTCCTGCCTGGTTTTGTTCATATAAATAGCTGTTTGCCTGCAATAGTGGTAGAAATGGACATTCCATGAGTTCTGGCTGCCAGCCCTGTGTGCAGATAGTGCCTCCTCTGATGTGATCTTTGAAGCTGTCTGATCTTTGCAACACACAGGAATATTCACAGCTGCTTCTGTTGTGCTGTATAAACACTGCACTAATCCTCCCAGCCGTGCTGTGGCAGAGAGTGCTCCATGATGATTTTACAACAAAGAGACTTTAGCTTTTAATTTCCCCTCAGTACTCCACTTTCCATAGCAAAGAAATAAGCATTTCCAATTCTTTTGTGAATCCATGAGACAACCACCCTCCCATCCCTTGGGTTACTGCACCTTTATCTGGGCGTAGAAGTTCCCGAGGCTGCAGCAGACTCGACACTCCAGCATCTTGTCATCGTTGTTGTGTGCATAGCGTAAAGCTTTCTCAAAGCACTCCAAAGCCTTCTGGAAGGTGCTGAGGCCCAAGAAGGCATTGCCCATGCTGAGGCTCACCTGGCCGTTCAGCTGCAGGCTCACAGTGGTACCCTGCATGTTGAGGCACGTCTTACAGTAAGAGATTGTTTTCTGGAATTCGCAGAGTTTCTCATTGCTGCGAGCCAGGTTTAGGTAGCTCTCTGTGAGGTAATCTGGGTCCTCCAGCTCCCGGGCTGTGTCAATCTGTACCACTGCAAACTTTAAGTAGAAAAGACAGTGCTTATAACAGTGTGTAATTTATTTAAATACAGCTGAAACACCCACAGAGTAGCAGCATCCTGTGCTGGAGAAGCTGCTCATCTCTGAGCAGGGCAGAGAAGTCCAGCAGCACAGATGGACAAGCATACCGTATACACCAAGTAGTTATCTGGTGGTTTAAAAGACCTCTGGGCAGCCTGAGGAAACCTCTCCCCATCTCCACATAGTCTCTGGGGCAAGGAAGGTGAACTAGGCTGGTGGTTAGTGGGAAAAAGCTGCTACATGGCCCTAAAGAGAAGCAGGAAACATCTGACACAATGCAGCTCAGTTTTCTTTTACTCAGTTTAATACATCCCACTTTCTCTGGAATTCTTAAGATATTCAAATACTTTATTAATAACAGAAAGCAAGCTGCTGCTCTCATTGATTTTTTACACAAACTGCAGTCTTGACAGCTTTTGTTCTGTAACCTTCAGGATTCATTGCATGCAGTTCTCCTAAATGACTGGAATTCTCTTTCTTTTAGATGGCAAACTCTTCTGACCAGTGACTCTCTTGTGTTTTGTGGCCAATCAAGCACACTGCTGGCTTCAGTTAATACCAGTAGCAAAGGTAAATGTTGAGCTGTTTTCTCAGCAGGTATTTTCATTAGTGATTATCAGTTAGGTTTATGGGTAACAATTCTCAAGGGCACAAATTACTTCCTTTTTGAATAGTGGCAACACATCATAATTTAAGGTACCAGAACATTTTACATTCCTCACAAAATGAAGAAAAAAACCCCAAGCATAAATTGCATGTTTGGGTATGTACGTTCTCAGTTTCCTTGGCTCTTGAGGAAGGCTGCTGCATGGACCCAGCAATGCTCATTAGCTCACGTTTCCCCCACACTCCCTTACCTTTGTACAAGTTCTTCGTTATTTCCTGATTGCCACTGCCTCTTTCCTCGGTGTGAAGGAATTTTTCTCTCCAAAAGAGGTTGAGCATCATAACCCTTCTTAAATCACAGTTAATTTAATGTCTTTAATTCTGATCCCTTTCCCCCTGTTATTTCCTCTCTCAATGGTTTATTGCTAAAGTTCTTCCTCTGTCTTTAATCACTCACGGTGTAAAATCCTCTGTTCAACGGAAGCCATTTTTCCTTCCTGACACCGAGAAGAACTAAAAGTAACCCACTCTGATCCCACTTTCTGTTCTCTTCCCAGGTAGCACACTAGGGTTCAGGTACACTGAGCCCACTCCTTTGCCTGTTTCTTGTTTTCTGAGAAGCCTTCAGTATTTCCTGTAGTATTTCCAGACCTTACCTTTTTTCACTTCTCTCTTCCCTAATCAGTCTGTTGCTTCTGCCACCACCTACATCACTTATCAGAACTGGTTTGCTTCATATGTTTTCCAAGTGTTTTAATATAACCTCTTTTCTTCTACATCCTAACTATCTGGTTTTCAGACAGGGCTTTGACATGTGCATGGGTTTACTAGGAAGATGTGCTCTCTCCCCTCCCCATTCTAACCAGAGCTACCAAAATCTTTTCAGAGGATGTGGGCACCTCCCTCACATATTATGTGAATGACTACCAGTCTGGTAAGAGGCAACCAAAACCATCAGGACAAGAATATCAAGGCCCTTTAGCAAGACCCTATTTCAAGCTGGGATAGTTTCTTATGACTATTACAGCATCCTCTTGCCTTGTCTTCCAAACACTGCCTGCTGCTCTCTGTATGCATCCTGTTACTTCTCAGATCCACACACCAGCTTCTTTTTGTTCATTTAATCAAACACAGTTAGCCTCATGCTCTTGAAATTTAACTTAAGCTTCCTTTTTACCACTTTTCCATCAAGCCTCACACCTTTCTTTCTTTTGTGCTTTCCTGATAACTGGGAGCCCCTCTCTGACTTCAACTATGAGTGCGCTCCCGGAACATCTCTCAACAGCCCCTGCCAAAAAAAGCATCCTCTTACCTTCTTTTCCCTCTTTCCTCTCTTAATCAGCCCCCTTGCGAACAAACAATTGTAATAAAAAGCAATAGAAGCTGTATATTAGATATGAAACAGCAGTTGGACAACATGACAATAGACACGTCTCCACATGACTGATGCTTATTCTAAAGAATCCACTTGGAAATCTCTTTTTTACAGTGACATACACACTGCACACAGCTTTATGTGGATCAAAGGCCCTGCTTTCATACCTTTTCCTGAAGCCTGATAACACAGTGTGTCAGAAACAGCCCCCATGATTAGCTAGCTGGAGAACCTCAATAACCTAGGAATCCTGAGGGATGAGACCCAGTGAAAAGTTGCATTCTGTGTACCTTGCGGGCAGGAGGTACCAGTCAGCACAGGGATTATGGCAGCCCACAGTACACGCTCGAGAGCTGGGATGTTTTTACTACGTACAAAATAAACCCCCCAGTTTCTCATCGGCAGCCGCTCTCGGCAGTGGGTGCGACACAAGGGCATGCATTCATCTCCAGATGGCCTTACCTTCAGCATATCTTTGTATCTGCCCATCTCTGCGTGAGCAGTGATGAGGCAACTCAAAACCCGAAACCTGCCAGCAGGGTCCGCAGACTTCTCCAAAACCCTCATCCAGACTCGCAGGGCCTTTTCGGTCTGATTAGACTGGTAAAGGTGGAGTCCTTTCTCTATCTGTTGCTTTGTCTGGTCCTGACCCATCTCCCATGCATTCAAAGGCCTCATAAACTAAGCTCTAAGGACAGCAGCAGTGCATAGAAGAGAACACAACACTAAAACGCCCCACGAGAGGAGGGCGGGTTGCGTGCTCAGGAGGCTTGGAGCCAGGAAAGCCCAGCCATGGCAGGGGGCTGGAGTTGTGGTAGGCAATGGCAAGAAGTGACTGCTCAGCACTCGAAGGCAGAATCCCAAATCCACCGGGCAAAGTTCTTGCTCGCTAGGACTCCATCAGTGCGTTTGCCCGTCCAATCCCATCAACAAAGAAGAACAGCACAACAGGGAGAGAAAGAGAAAAATCTCAAGCGGCAGGAGTGAAACTCAATCCGAGCAGGCAGTGCTGGTCTCCTCCCCATTGGCTGCAGCTGCGCCTGCCAGTCCAGCTCACATGGCTCCCAGGAATGCCAGTCAGGCTCCCCAGCTCCCAAGGTCACGGCAGCCAACTGCCACCCCTGCCCGACAGTATGTAGCTTATAAATACCCTGGGGAGAGACAATCAGCTGCAGTCACAGGGATGCCTCAGTTGTCTCCTTTCTCTCTGTCTGGCCATTCCATTTTCACGAGCCCTGCTGGTGGTGGTGGGCTAGCCTGGGAGGGGGCAGCCTCAGCTAGGACAGCAGCTTTAGGAACAACACAGTCCTTAATACTAAGGGATGAGCTCGACAGCTCCAGCATGCACACATGCAGTATTACACTGGCAACAATGCACCCAATTTTACCAGGCACAAAAGTCAGCCTCCCTTTTGAGGTTGTCGATAGGGACTGTTTCTGTCACAGATGTGTTGCAAATACCAGCACTGACTTCTTAAGGTCAGGGACAACAAGCAGCTAACCATCTTGCAAATCCTGTTCCTAAGTGTTGCTCAGCGACATCACACACCCGTGACAGTCCTCCAAGAGTTTTCAACAGAAGTTGCCAAAGGCACTGCTGAAATTCCGCATCCTGAACTTGCTGATCTTTTGTAGTGAATGACAAAAATGACCCAAAGCACCACGTTCCTGCACCCTTTGTTTGCATAAGAGAACTGTTAGTCCAATTAGAAGACAGCTTTAACTCTCTCCTACATTCTAAGACTCTCTCTCCTACATTCTACACACCTATGATTCTAGGAGTTGAGTTTCATACCCCCACCCCCATTGATGTCCTGTGTTTTTAATGGGTCCAGTCTTGGTTATCTATGGATTTTTATAGATATAAATCTACATAATTTATAGACTTTTTGAGGTATCAAACTTGGCAGGGGGAGAAGGGGGGAAGAAATACCTCACGGAAGTCTAAGGTTTTTCAGCTACGGAAGCCCCAGACACATGTTTTGGGGTCCTTTTAAAGGCCAGAGGGAAGAAATGACAATTCAGAGTTTTACAACAGACTCCCATGCAGAAGGTGGCACATTTCCAGCTGTCTCCCTGCTTCTGCGTGAATTTGGTGGCAGTTCTTCCCCAAGAGAAGGTAAATACCAACACAGTCATCTCCCAGACCATCATCTGGACCACCCCGGCCTGTGCCATGGCTGCCTAAGGAAACACAAACCCAAGGGGGCCTTCCTGTGGTAATATCCCTCAGGAAAGCAGGGGACAAAAGAATAAAGAACCACAGTCTACCCAGAGGCTTTATATCATAGCAGCCATGATCTTAAGAGATTCCATCGATACCTTTGTCCAAAATTTCCTCAGAAAAATATTTTAAAGAAAGCATAGAAAAAAAGTAGAGAAGCCTTGCTACGATCAGACCGATTCTCTTTTGGGAGCTTATATATTCTATGATATTTGCATTATTAATTTAGCACTGTTTTTTTCAGAGCAGTAATGTGCTAGATGACGTTTCAGCATAGACTCTGTGTACTTGCAAATCCTGGAAGTAGAAACTGTGGAAAAGTCTACAGAAGGCTGAAGAAAAGTAATGCTGAGGCACAGCTGGTTAACGTGCAAAACTCACTTCAGCAGCACTGTTAAAATTATCATCCAGGGACTTCATAGATTTTAGGGATTCCATGAAAGTCTGCTTTGGAATTAAAAAAAAAGTCTCTTCTCACTGCAGTAATTATTCTGTTTCTCTCGAGGAGGGTGGTGGGCACAAGATGCAGATGACTGATCCCCATGGAAAGCACCAATCAAGGTGAGGCCATCAGATTTCTGAACCTGGAGAAGTTAAGAGGCCAGGGGCAGCAAACGCTGGAGCCTGCTATGCAAAAAAATCAAGCCAGGAGTCCAGAAGGGGGAAAGCAAAGATCCCATCATTCTTTACTGGAGCAAAATTAACCTTCCACAAGTAACCCGCCTGTAACTCGCACTCCTCCTGATGCTTTTGGATCACTTCACCAAAGCACTGCTCTCCTCAGTATTGACTCTTGTATCCCATGAAGAACTGGCCAAGCGAGGCTGCCACACATTCTGACAAAACCCATCTAACAGGAGGGAAATGATCTGCCCTGCGTTTCGCTGAGCACACCCTACTGCCTTGCTTCTGAGCACTCCTATCAAACGGTCTCCTAAGAATCAACTCACAGTTCACCTACTGAGAAAAACCTGTCCTAGTTAAAAGAAGGGTGAGATACATCAAGCTCAGATTGACCTTTTTCAAAACACAGAAACCTACTCTGGTAGGGAACACACCAGTGTGGCTGCCTAAATAAGGAGGGGTCAGTGGGTGGAATCACCAAGAAAGTGACTACCTGAGCTGCTTTGAGAAAGTAACGGCAGAGTGATCACCAGTCTATGGCTCCGGGAAGCTCTAGTCTGTACAAGATTCAGGTACAGATTCTACAGTAACTGATCCACAGTTTCTTCTTGGGAACAGCAAACACGTAATCCTGCAAGGTGCATTGGAACACCAAAGTCAGGAATCTCACCTGTCATGTGGTGGAGCCATACACACAGTCACTTCTTCACAGTGACCACACTGCGATGCTTCTCCTCCTCCCCGCTGCTCTTCATAAGGTACCCTCGGTGGCTCCTGGCCATATGAAGACAGCAGAACATGGCTGGTAAAGTCAGGAAGATTGGAGACTGGAGTCAAAACAAGTAGTGAAAGGTGGAGGAGGACGTGAGAGTTAAAAAAACCTCTCCTAAAGCATTAAACATCAGGACTTAATCTGAAGGTCTGTGTATTTCCTATTGGTGTCGATAAAATATAACAACTCATGTGAAATGCTTATTATTTTGAAAGATTAACACACTAGCTCTTATTTGTAGTTTAACCGTCTACTGATTGGTGGTGGCCTTTTAAATTAAAGAGAAAAAAATCCTTCAGAGAATGAAAAAGCCACCTACCCAGAGGGATGTAGTTACCAGTTCCGTAAGAAGCAACTGGCAGAGCTTTGCCTGCGTAAGATGAGGCTGGGCAGCTTTCTGCACAAGTAGGAATCTTCCATCCTGCCTGAACAATGTCTTTTTTCTGCTTCAACTGTTTCTCTCCACCCCTCACCTCAGCTGTGTGTGAACCACAGACGGCCGTGATGAGCAGCAGGGCTCCCCTTGCACCCTGCAGCTGGGGGCTCAGCACCGTGCCTCCTGCTTGGAGCGTGGCAGGAGAAGGCGGCGGCACTGAGTCCCTGGTGCCTGCAAGCACTCTTGGGTTTATGGGCACGTAGGAAGGAGTGGGGTGAAACAGAGTATGTCAGATCACAGAGGAAAAGGACACGGAGGAGGAACACAGCTGCCCTCAAAATGCTAGCAGTCTCTGAGATGCAAGACAGAGGAGGGAGGCAGGGAGGAACATCACACTGCATTTTAGGAGCTTTCAGAAACGTCATGGCAAAGTCATGGCCATTGTGGTACTTTCCTTCTGGGAGAAGCAATATTCATGTCAAACTCACGGCACATTCCTAAATGAATTATACTTTGCCTACACCAAATACTTTTCTTTTTTTTTTTTTTTACATCTCATTTTATTTCAAATGGTTAACACATCTTAGTTCTCAAAGCAAAGCAGGTAACTTTCACTCATCACAAAACCTGAGCTAGTAATCCCAACCCATTTGGGGTTTCCCCACGCAGTATCTCCGGGACCAGGAGCACTGGGGAGTGCCAACACCTTTGTGCTGCAGAAGCAGGACAGGTTTGCCGAGCTTGGCTGTGCTCCTGGAAGGGATGGGGAGGTGGTGGAAGGTTGGGGTTCATAGGAGAGGCACGAGCTGGTGCCTATCTAATCCCACACACCACCACGCACACGTGCTGTTCCCATATAGCTGAAGTCTGCTGTTATGGCAAAGTGATTTAGCCCTTTGAAACACTGTGAAGCACAGTGCATGGAACAGGCAAGTGGCTAGACAGCACCAATTCTGCCAGGCTGGATATGCCTACACCTCATTCCTCAGCATACCACATATCTGCACTACCCAAGATGCTCGGCTTTTCTGTATCTAATATCTAAAGGGGACCTGACTGCCAAATGATACAAAACAGAGGCTAAACAATAGCAAATCCTGTTCCATTTCTACTCAAAGCAGCTCATCTAGAGTTAAAAACCCAGGGCTACAATGTACATCGAGAACACGTGGTATTGGGCCATGAAAATTTTTGTGCCTCACAGCTAAGGAACTGGAAGATAGTTCTCCCATCTCTCTCCTCATCTTCCCACACTTGGACCCAAAAAGAACCTCAAGTTTAAGACACAAATACAACACACAAGGACTCTTCTCAAACAGTTTAATAGCAAATAAACAAAGGAAGGTACCACACTTGGCATATACAAAATGACTTGTTGTCGGTGTGTCTGTGCAATTAAAACAGCTGTAAGTTGCCCTTTGGGACAAAAAGAAAAAAAAAAAAAACAAAACACACACACAAAAGGAAGAAAATTCCTTTAACACATACTCGCTTGTTCCAAACTTGTAACAAATCTTTGCATTTTTAAATCCACTACACAAACTCTGCGATCAGACCAGAAAAGCAACATGTGCTCCTCTGCTTTTTAAACCATTAAAGTAAAATCCGTAAATCTCTACAGAGTACAACACAATTTCACACAAAAAGACATTTTGTTTTGCAAATCAAAACAAGAAAAAAAAAAAAAAGAAACAGCTCAAACAAGGTAAAGAAAAGCATTTCTACGACTGAACCACGACTTCGAGTTGATTAATTCCCATTACTGCAGAACAGACTCTACATTTGGTCATAGTGGCAATTTGTTTTCTCGTCACATTGTGAATCACTTTACATTGTTTTCTAGTAGAAAAGGCAAAAAACTGTACAAAACCCCTAGTGTTAAATACAATGTTTGTACCAATAAAAAAGCCCACAGGTTTGTCTCCAAAATGTAAATTTTCTTATTTTAAATTATTCACAAAAAGCAGCCAAAAATCAGAAAGGCAGCTGCTGCTCCACTGTCTCAAATCCATTAAAACCACCACAGAACAATTAAAACAACCAAAGGAAGAAAAGTAAAGAAGAAAGGAAAGAAACATCCAACGTTTGGCATTTTGGTTTTCTTCAGATTTTTTTTCCACAGGTTTCCCCAAAAGTTCCTTATGGAACCAAATGCGCACGTACAGCAATGTACTGGCAGTCACTCCACGGGCTGCAGGGTACCAGTGCCCCCCACTGACACACAGTCCTGTGCAGTCAGACTGTGGGACTAACAGTGGCCAGCCCACCACCCTACCTCCCCAGTAAACAAGTCTCCATCCTTTCTTCACCAGCCTCCATGCTTCGCTCCCCGGTGCGCGGGCCGCGTCCGAATGTGTTCTGTCTGCACACGTCTACCTGGTATCTACTGAGTATACAGTACCCTCAGCCAACTCAGGAGTAGGATGGAGAAAAAAAAACCACCCCAGTCCTTTTGCATCTGTGCATTATCCCAAACACTGGACAAAAGTAAGAGTTCTATCCAATCAGACATGATTTATTTTGTCGGCGTAACCCCTTCTCCTGGGATTTCATTTCACATCATTCTCTCCTGTTCAGATACCTCCACTAGCTAGATTGCTTCTCCTTCTGACTGAAACTTCATCGGGTGCCTTCATCTAGAAGCTACATCCCAGTTTCTGTTTGTGTAGATGGTTTGTGGGGTAGGGGGAGTTCTGCTACCCAGAAAGCAGTAACCTGTTCTAGTTCACCCTGCAAGCCAGAAAACTGCTTAGCTCATTACCCAATTAAAAACTAAACAAAAACTAAAAAATCTCCGTAGAGATTCCCCAGCTCAGGCCCTTGAGAAGAGAGCTGGGGATGGTACCCTGTTCAGGTAACAGCTTCAGAGGCTGTTGTATTGTGCTTGTCACTTGGGAAAAGAGCCAGCGGTTGCAGGACCAGGTTTACAGGTGCTTTCTCTGGGATATTTCAAGAGCTAACCTAGATCCTTCCAGGATCCTGCCACCAAGGTCTGACTGATGGTACTGAAGCAGGCCTGGACTTCACAAAAATGTGCCCTGAATTATACAAAATGCTTGTAACGAGAGTTTCAAAGGAGCCCTAGCTGCAGATAACTTTGGAAACGGAAATACTGTGAAGTTCCCCCACCTCCCTGCCCCACGGCTACCCCCTTTTCCCCACCAAACCTTCCGCTGCAGGAACAGCGCAACCGAGCTCCCAGGAGCCTCTGCCAGCAACGGAGGTGGACCAAGGGCCAGGTGCTCTGTCAGGCAGACAGTCTAAGTGCACAGGTAGATGCTCTCAGGTGGCTTCCGATCAGGTTTTTGTCAAACTAAACCCACCAATTTAAAGGATACCTGTGAAACCCATTAAATTGCTCAGTTTTTGCACAAACTATAGAAAACAGAGAGGTGAAGGTGATATATACGAGGGTGTGAAGAAAACAGCAGGGAACATGCAAAACATTTCTGGGCACTATCTTAGTTCAAAAGATTAAAACAAAAACATCACATTTTGCTGAGGAGATTGTAGTTACAAAAAAACCCAAGCATGCTGGAGCTTAACAAAATACAACATCAACTTTGATCAAATTTTCACTGCAGACTGATAATCACACAGGGAAGCAGGGGAAAAAATAAAAATAATCATAATTTAAAAAAAAAAGAAAAAAGCCAGGGGAAAAAAAAGAAAAGTAGCTACAATCAGAGGAAAATGTAGTTCAAGTGTTTTCTGCTGATGCCACTCAAGTCACAAGTTTGAACTCATAAAAACACATGCTGTCTCCTCAAGCACAGAAACCAAATCAGCAAAATGTGACTAGGAAATCTCCTGAAAGATTGAGTCACACCATATAATTGACTTTTTCTTCGAAACTGTGTTTTTAAAACTAAGCACACAGAAAAAAAACTAAGCCTAGAAAAGTGATTGACTGTATGTTCACAGAAATACAAATACTCCACAAGGTATGCTAGCAAGGCTGCTCTGAAGACAATTACAAAGAATCAGATTCACAAAATCAAGTGGTTATCTTACGAAGGTCTAGAAAAATAGAATTTTTTTTTATATTCAAATGCAAGTTTAAATATTCCCCTTCAGCAGTCTTTCTAGCAAAACCAATTTGGCAGCACAAAAGAAAAAAAAAAAAAAGAAAAGAAACAAACGTAATAAAAATACACATCAGCATCAAAGGTCAACACAAGGTCAAAGGTGAGAGTTCAAGCATCAGAGAAGCTGAAGAGACAAGGATTTGGACGATGTACTTGAACGCCACATCGACATGCTTTAGGCACAACGATGAACAAACGGCAGGAATCTAGAAAAAAAACAAACCAGAAAGAGGGAGACCCACTGAGTTACACAGAGCAGTACATCCAAACACGGAGAGAGAGAACGAGAATGGGCACTGTACAATGAGATCTCCTGGGGGAGGGAGGTGACAGGGAAGGGCAGCACATGCCAACGATGGACAAGTAAAAGTCAAAGTACATGAAGGACACTGAGTAAACATCAAACTGCCAGAAACCAAATGGAAGCAGAGGCCTGGGTTTCCCACTCCATGTTGAATAGCATGCAGCCACCTCACCCTGTGCCCAGTGTCTCCACCAGCTCTGCTCAGGAGAAGAACAGAGCAAGCTCCCTCCCCAGGACACTGACTCCAAACATGGCTCCAGGGCTAACGTTTGCCCACAGAAACAGAGACCATGAGAGACAAGACAGAGGACACAAGGGATTCACAGGTGGTTTGACGGCTGAGACTTTTCTTGCATCCTAACATGGGAAGTTCTTAGGCAGTGGTAGCTCAGGAAATCCATGTTCTTTCCTTTAGCTACAGCCCCTTCTCATTCCCTAGGAGCCCATGAAACTGGGGGAGTGTGATTTGGAATGGGGGGGGGAGGGAGGAGGGAAGAAAAAAAAAAAAAAAAAAAAAAAAGATTATACAAGACAAACTCCACACATTAGAGGAGAATTCCTTAAGACTTGACTGCAAGTTAAGACTTGTCCTAGCTGAGCACTTTTCATACCTTTAGACCTGCACAGGGATTTTCCATTCCCAACCTTTTCTATAAACAGCTCTCACCTCCCTGACTTTGTGAGGAGGGGATTCTGGGCTCTGAGAAGCTCTACAGTCACTGTTGCCAGTTTGATGAGTAGGAAAAAAAAAAAAAAAAGAAAAAAAAAAGTGTTTCCTGAAGCTTTCTTGAAGAGTTTATAAATAAAATAATTCTTGTATCGAGTGATATAAATACTTTTGTTTCCTCCCCTCAGCTTGTGAACTGCAAGAGACAAAGAACAGTTTGGGAAGAATGTGGGAGATAGGGGGGAGGAAAGGAAGTAAGTTTGTCCTTTTTTATTCCTGCCTCCTCACCCACCCCCGACTCCCCTTTATCTCCTGCATGGCCTCACTCTTCAGCACATCTCCAAGCTGCTGGTTAGATACTGGAGTAAGGTGAGACTTGCATATTATCTTATAGCATTTACAGCACGTTTAAGAACAGCAAGTGTTGCATACTAGTTCCAAAGCAACAAGCAGCGTGTTGTCCACTCCACTTACTACAACTCCTGAGATTATTTTGCTCTTCATACTTTCCAACTTAGAGAAAGGACTTAGTATGGAGTTCAAACCAACTCCAGCAAACAGTACAATGCAGCTCTTGCAGGAATTTCTATGAATAGTTTGCAGATGGCTGTAATGTTTCAGTCCTAAACCAGCAAGCAAATTCATCACAAACTGAGGCATGAGAAACAAGAGGCATGAAATGAAGTGACATCTAAGCATGCACCATAGAAATTATTCGTGTGATTTGTTTGGAGGTTATTTTTTGATAAAGATTTCAAAAATATTTCACTCAGCAATTTTGAGGGGAAAGACTAAGTTTCTTTAAAGGCCTGAGGAAGGACTGGCCTACAAGAGCAGAGCCATGAAATGCTGGATAAGAACTTAATGATTTGGGGAAAGTTATTCCAGTTTGTCCTTGTTTCATCCTCACAACTGTGAGAGTTCTGCCTTGTGTGTTTTATACTTTGTGGTAGGTATGCTCAGTGGTATAAAACATTAAATGTCTGCAACGAGAAGCTCTCAAAGCATTTTACGTGTTCACAGTTGAACCCCTCATTTGCCATTTGCTTTATCCAAGTTGCTTTCAGGTACTTCCAAATGAAACAGGAACAATTTCATTCTGCTTGGCTGTTCTCCCCTAACTCACAGCCATTAACAAAAAGAAACACTTCAGTTAATTCTACCACACAGGCAGAATCTATCATGCTACGTGACCTCCAGTACTCAGATGAAAAGCTTTTTCCTTAGAAATGTATTTGCCAGTGAGAAATTTTCTGGGGTGCCTATTTTCCAGATAGTAGTGCCCATAGCTAGTAAACTGCCTCACATCATTAAAAAAGAGAGAGATTCACCATCACTGTCCCAAATGCTTTTGAAAAATTCCAATCCTCATGCTGTTTAGGATTAAAATTAAATCACTATTTTATCAAAAACACTTTCTAATAATGCAAACTTTGTATTGCTGGAAGAAAAACCCTTAACTACCAAGAATTATCCTATTTTGGACAGTTGATTATTGAGGGGACTGAAGAATCTATGATTTCCTTTACTATAGTACTTGGTACTGAAGTAGCATCAGACTAAGGCTTCAATTGTTCATAATACTTGCATCTTATCACAGCATATCTAGTAAAATCAAATGTCTTCTGAGGAAAAAATATGAAGTAGACCATTTCCATCTTGTCTCTAAAGATATATAAGTACTTCCTGGTGGCACATGTAATATGAAATTCCATTTTATCAGCAGGCCTACTAGCTTTTCTGGTGAAAAATTCAGTTTCTTTGGTTTATGAGCGTACAAAACACTTTGTCTACGTGGCTCCTGAAGCCAACCCAACTCTGATCCTACACTATCTAGCAAATAAAGTGTTTGACACTGATTTGATTTGCGCTTGAAGGAGAGCATGATAGGAATTTAAACTAAAATAAAATTCAGAAGCCCCAAGTCCCCAAAATCCCAGACTTTCCTGCCAATGAGTGAGGAAGAAAACTGGCTTAAGACTGGAAGGCAAGAAGAGCCTGAATCTCCAGGGTCAGTGGCTGCCACCAAACACAGAAATGTCGACTTCATCTGATCAGTCCTGTTATCAGAAAAACATCTGCCCAAGTCACAAACTTGATACATTTATTAACTTTGGCAACACATACATCGATACACCAGGAAAGGGAAATCCAAAACAAATACACAAAACAGGCAACATCTTCAGCTGGTGAAAACTGATGCAGTTTTGCTGAAGGGAGCACAACTGCATTGATTCAAACCATCTGAAGATTACATCTTTTAAAATTTAACCTGCATAGACTTTTTTGTTTTTCCTTTTTCTTTTTGGCAATACTTATAGTTATGCCAGTAAGGCACAAGAGCTAGCCCAAGTTAGGTGTCTTAAGGTGATTATGTCTGGGAGGAGTCAATGATCAAACTAAGCCACAGTGTAAACTGGTGAATCTCCTAACATCAACAGGAGTTGCACCTATTTGCAACAACGTCAAGCTTGATCCATAGGTTACAGTACTGAGGACATGCTATAGGTTGAAAAAGCTACAATATCTAATTTTGGGCAACTGAAATGACTAGTAAAGAGGCCAGAGCATCAAGTTAAAAGAAAAACAGGACAAAGGTCTCAGATAGTACAGTGGGGTAGGGTGCAAGGAAGGTAAGAGTGACTGTAGAGACCCCAGAGCACAGTGCTCTCCTCCACTGGTTCACAGCGTTCATCTCCCCCATTTTGCAGTCTTAGGGCTGCAAACAGGCCACTGAAAATCAGTAGTTTCAATCATGCACATTATTAAGTGTGTAAAACAGTCACATTCAGGATTCTACAAAACCCTGGCCTTTTTTTCCAGTGAAATAATTTAGGTAATAAATATTCTCCACCCTGGAGCTGTATAAAACTTCTATAAAAATAGAAATAACATTCTTGGTTACAGCAGGTTGCACTTGGAGCAATTGCTCCCACCTATGGTTTGTTTGGTTGGT
>WUAM01000350.1:212469-284333 GCA_024336885.1 Actenoides hombroni
ACAGGCTCAGGGAGCTGGGGTTGTTCAGCCTGGAGGAGAGAAGGCTCTGGGGAGACCTTATAGTGACCTTCCAGTACCTGAAGGGGGCCTACAAGAAGACGGGAAGGGACTGTTTACAAAGGCCTGCAGTGACAGGACGAGGGGCAATGGTTTTAAACTAGAAAAGAGCAGATTTAGATTGGATGCTAGAAACAAGTTGTTTACCATGAGGGTTGTGGAACACTGGAACAGGTTGTCCAGGGATGTAGTTGAGGCCCTATCCCTGGAGATATTCAAGGTGAGGCTCGATAAGGCTCTGAGTAACTTAATTCAGTTGAGGATATCCCTGCTCACTGCAGGGAGGTCAGACTAGATGACCTTTAGAGGTTCCTTCCAGCCCAAACCATTCTATGATATGTCAACTCTGTAGGCTGGATTTCAACACTAGGTAAGCCACTTGTTTTTTTATGAAAAACAAACAAACCAAAAAAAACCAACCCAAAATCAAACCCACATACCACGCTGTAAATGCTGGAAAACTGCCCCCGTGAAAATCCTTCCTGTCAGGATTTAGAAGTAACTGAAAACAGGATAGAAAGAACTGAGTAGGATACTGATCCTCATTTGTGGCAAAAACTAAGCATGTCTGATAAAGTACAATTTAATTATTTTTTATTGTCTTGTTTGTTGCATTTAATGATCACATTTAACAATAAGGCAGCAAAAGAAACTGACTTGGACATTCTAGCCTCTCTATTAATATAAAAAAAAAAAACAACAAAACCCCCCACAAAACCAAACCACAAAAAGCCCCACCCTAAAACACCCACAGAAACAGAAAAGCAAGATATTAGTTTTTATGTGCAAATCATACACGTAGTTCTAGACAACTGCTTTCCAACAAATGTGCTAGGGGTCTGTTTGTTCTACTGCAATGAGGTAGTTACAGTAGCTTTGTCTTCATTAATGCCACAGGAATACAAACTGTACTGCTCTAGTGCACGGAATGCATTACTTCATGCTTAAAGCACTGTCTATCTCCATGTCCAGAGGAACACGGTACATCTGCCACAGTACCTGTCTAAAAATCACAGATAAACCAAATACGTGAGGAGATTGTAATAATGTGATTGGAAAGAGGTCACCTACCTTTCTGCTTCCTGATGACCTCAAAAATTCTTTTTTACTCTAAATTAATCTGACCACTTAGACAAAGGAACAGAGCCGGTAAAGAAAGCCTTTGCTGGTGGCAAAGATACCTACCCTAATCAAAGGCCAAAGAATCTACCAGCAAAACTGCTCACCTATTAAAGAACCAGCATGGAAGTTACAAAAAGGGAAAGACAAAACAGTTGACATCTGTCCTGAAAGGACACCTAAGAGGACAGCACAGACAATCTCTTACCTGAGCTGGTGAGCACACTCAGAGGGCTGCTGGAGGAGGTGAGCGCAGCGGTACCGCTCGGTGTGTTCTGCGCCGCGCTGGCTGCAGCCGCTAACGCAGCCAGGTTCTGTAGCTGCATCGCGTTCAGGCCTGCAACACATCCAACAATGCACAGACAGTTTCTCCTATAGCAGCCACCATCATACAAGCTTCACAGGTCCAGCAACCTCAGCGCGTTGCAAGGGAGTAATGGGAAGCAGCTTAAGAACAACAGCCTTAATACCAGTTACTGAACTTCCACGTTGCAAATCCTTGTTATAACCAAAAGAGTTGCTCTTTGCCCAGATAGAGGAGTTCTGGTAAAAGACCAGATGGACGTGATCCCAGGTGTAGATGCCAGAGCACAGAAACTTTCAAGCAGAGTTCTCTCCAGCCAAAAAAGCCTAGCAGCTTTAACTGAGAGTTAAGCCAGGGTCTCAGAGCTCAGCTGCAAGGTGGAGAACCTGTCTAGACACCAGAGCAGTAACCTCCTTTTCTTGTGTCCCTCCACTCTCCTCGCATCGGAAAAGCCTTAACTGCAGAATTCTTTCAAGAGGGCCACAAAGTCACACCTTTAACCCACGAGCAGATGAGTATCAGCACAGGTTTTTTTGTCCCCTTAGAAGCCAAGAAGAAGCAGTCAGTTGTGAGACAATGTTAAGAGGCAATTCCTGAATGCAAGATCAGCCAGTGCACATGTGGGTTGGTCAGCAGGTCAGACTAGAGTGGGAAGGAAAATGGGAAATGTCAGGCATGTCGTGAGTAAGCAGCCAGGAATGCTGCAGGGGAAGGAAGGTATTCCCATGCTGATCAGATTTTACTGGCAAATTTACTCATCTGATTCGCCTGAATTCCAAGTTATGATTTTTGACTGAACCCATTTGGCCAACACTGACACTGTAGTTTGCCCTCTTTTCCTGCCATGGGACAGTAATTGATACCAAGCGTCTCCTGAATTCCATACTTAAGCTGTCCTTTGGCAGGGCTAGCACCCTTCTTCCAAATCTGCCTCTCTTCCCTTTCCTCTTATTTCCCATTTTTTTTGTCTACCCTTGCTTATTCTAGAAATTCCTCCTCTTTCCTCCTTCTTCAGACAAACCCTAGCAATTCTTCTCTACAAAACTAAAACCCAGATTAAAATAATCACCATTCACATAACATTAAAACATTCTAGGCAGGTGCGTCACCTCATCTTTTGGATGCTTAGGAAGTACTTGGTGACAAAGCACACATCTCAAATAATTAAAGTCTCAGCTTTGTAACTTCAGCATGTAAACAAGCAACATAAGACAGTGTAAGTGACAATGCAATATCAACTATTTGTTTTCTTAAAAACAACTACTACTACCTTTAGCATAGTTTGTTTGGGGGTTTTATCTTTTTCAGTCATTTTCTCTGTGTGACAGGGTCTGTTTCCCTAACCACATTTAGTGCCTGAAACAAGAGGATTCAGACTTTATTTAGACTCCCAAGGTGCCACTGTAACATAAAAGCATGACATTAAAAGGAAAAAATTGAATTTTTTTGCTTTTACCGTGCTACAAAGTGTTACAAGTGCTTGAGCCAGTAAAGAACAGAGCAGCTTGCTTCCTTTCTGAAGCAGTTTGGCATGTGCACACTGCACCTGTCCTCATCACATTGTTTTCCCATCTGCTTTCAAACTGGGTCAAGAATATATTTTGCCTGTAAAGTCTGATACAGTTTGGAATCTAATTACCTACTTAATTTTTCTTTCTATGAATTTCAAGAAAGGAAAATCAGCTGAGGTATTAATAGGATTTTGAAGATAAAACTCTGAAGAATCACAGACTTGGAATAATTCTGTCAAAACACCACACAACATGCTATTCATATGTCCGAGTTCTCCTTTTATAAGGTGTTTTTTTTAAATAGTGAAGACAGAATTACCCTGGAACTTCATAGGACACCTCGAGTAGTTAGTTCCTTCCGCCTCACCTAGTCCTTACTGTAATAACAATTAATATGAACTGCTGTACTGGTTTTCTCCTTTATTAGCACTTGCTTTTGGACACAAAGAAAACCAGCATCATACACATAAAATCTATCAGAGATCACTGCCACACAGGGTATTAGTGAAATTGATTATTCTGAAAGAGTTTTGGTAAGAGTCTTAGATCCAAGAGCTCTGAAGAGGTCTAACATGAAAAACACAAACCGAAGGAGCTGAGGTTAAAATCAACCCTCAAGTATAAATGGAAATTCTTACAGCTGAGAATACAATACACTGCAAAAGCTTGTAGTTGTTATTGATAGATATACTGACACCAGTCAGAGGTACAAAGACACTCAACTTCCTTATTGTTTTTAGATCAACCTCTGCACAGACAGGGCAAATAATATTGTCAACTACCATACAACTCCAGGAGGCAATTGAAAATAAATCTTAACGTATTCAGTAGTAAATCCAAAGCTATAGTTTTTCTGCCAGCAGAAGAATGTGGTGAATGAATTTACTAACACATGCTTTATCACTCCCCACCTGATGAAGACAGGAGGGACAATCAACGTGAAGCCCCGGCACCGCTATCCTCAGTGAATATCCCAGTCAGGACTGCAGTCCACAGCAAGGAATGGGGCTCACACCTATTAAGCTGATATTTCCCTGATGGCAACAGTATAATCATTTGTAATTCAAACGACTGAAGTGAGGAACCTGAACGAGGGACTAGTTCACATTCCTACCAACGCTGCATTTTCAACTTGGTTGTATTTAAGAACAAAGACTTGAAAATGGGAACCCTAAGAATCCATCATCACCGCAACACCTGCATCAGCGCTCGCTTCAAAACACAACGCTGCACACATGCACCTGTGTGGATGACCAAAAAACCCATACAAAGACATCTTTTTGTACCCAGAAGGGATGATAATTTTAAATGCCAGAGCTAGGGGGAGATTACCAATGTACCGCGACTTACCTTGGGGACAATGGTTAACTAAGATTAAGAATGAACACCCACACTTGTAGCAGAGGATTCTCGTCATTCCAAAGGCAGGGGTAAACTCAGGACTACTTATTTCAAATGAGGTTAATGTGTCTACAGCCTTTTGGCTACTTTCTCTACCCTCCTCCTCTTTTCTTTGGCACTCAATTTGTCTTCTGGTGGATTAAAAACTCACCTCCCATCGGGTGGAGGTTGCTCAAGGTGTTCAGGTTCCCAGATGACGCAGCTGCTGTCTGCTGAAGGAGCTGCAAATAAAGCTAGACATTACACCAAAAAACAAAATAAGAGTGAGAGTGAGGGCTGGCTCTGCTTCTGGGAGAAAACGCATCACACCACAGCCAGAGCGCCGTCACAAAGGGAACACCCCCTGCCCATGCACCACGTTGTAGCAAAGCACGAAGAGAAGTCCCCTTACGCCGCACAGCCAGAGCACCACCACAGCACAAATCCCCCCTGCCCATGCATCGCACTGCAGCCGAAGCGACCGCACAACGCTCTCCTCACTCAGCGCAATCAGCGCGGGGGAAAGCTTACAGCTAATACTCCAAGACAAAACCAGGAGAATTAGTAGTGAGAGAGAAGTCCTACTGAAAGCACCACTGGCAGCCCTAAGGATATGCTCCCTCAGGGCAGACTTTACAGCTGAGGCTGTCAGCACAGGCCAAATGGCAAACCCCACACCAAAACCCAAGAGCCACTGTGACAGGGAACCCCCTGCACCTTCCTTAAAAGCACAGCAGCCGTGAGAGAAATTTCAAGCCTCAGCACAGAAGCTATTTAGAGAGATTTCCTATTCCTTTCTCCATTAACTAGGTGGTGTTATAGAAAATTCCAACCTACCAAACCTAAAGCAGTAGTAGGAGAGAGAACACCCCCACTTCAATAGTACACCATACCAAGAATCAGATTAGATTTTCCTTTTGTGTTCCCCAGATCTTATACTGCATAAATACAGTTCTCACAGCTACTCTGGCAACCCACACAAGCCACAGCACACTGGTTTATGGAAAGTTCACCCTTTAAGGACCCAGCAAAACCAACTAACATCAGTAACAAACAGCAGACTACCTTCTCATCTGTCATTTTTTCTCAACAAAGTAGTCTGTCTGTTTTCTTTGGTTTGTTTGTTTGGGGTTTTTTTGTTTGGGGTATGATTTTTTTATTTTTATTTCACCACCACCACCATTGTGCACTGTCAGCTGCTTGGTGCTTCCAACATGATCACCTTTTCTACCGTGACAGACAGCATCAAGTACTGTCCTAGGTTTCAATGGAAGGGTGTGAGTGAAACAAAAGCTGAAAAAGGAAAAAATGGAAGAGGAGTACAAGAACTATGTTGTCAGATGGACATGAAAAGGGTATTTATATGGATAAATACTGAAGCCATAACATATGAAGGAAATCTTCCTGGCACAAAGTCATCCTACAGAAGACAGTTTCAGTAGATAGGGCTACAGAGACTGGGGTTGAAATCCTCACTGAGCTGTATGCTCACTAGCTGTTAGCATGTAATTCCAGCTGCCTCATCCACAAAATGGGGGGTTAAGAACCCTGCTTGTATCTATCAGGAGCCTTCTAAAAATTAATACACCAACCACTGCAAGACAGTCAGGCACTGCAATCCCCAAAGAGGTGAAAAGAACCCAAATCAGAAACTCACTGCTAAGTACTGGGGTCCAAGAGTGTTGAGACCAGCCAGGTTTCCCCATACTGAGGCAGCACTGATCTGCTGCATTTGTTGCTGGAGTTGCTGAGCAATTCGTTTCTGCTCTTTGTCCTTCTGCGTGTCTGCAAATTTTACCACAATGGGAGAAGAGCAACCCTGCAAACAGCAATTCAAACAATTACATGCTTGCTATCCCCAGCAGTCACAAAAACACCACATTGAGATCCAGTCATTGGAAGCATTTCACCCCCCCATACATAGATTCAAACAGCACATTTCATTAAAGGTTCAAAATCATTTTTCCTTTTAATTCTATTTTGCATTTTGGTATTTTCTCTGCAGACGAAGTTTCTATCTCAAGCTCTAAAAATAGGAGCAGAACAAACACAAAGGTATTTGTGAAGAAACGCACGCTGCACTTATCCTTCTCTGCTCTCTAGTGCTCAAAACTCCTGACTAGGGACTACCTGACAAATTACATCATCTCCTGACACGCGCTCACTAACGTGTTTTACCTCCATGGTTTGTGCTTGGTGCATTGCTTTGATTGCTGTTTGTGCCATGGCTCTTGTTGTAAAAGTCACAAATGCACAACCTAGGGAAAGAACAAGAAGGAACTAGGTCATGCAATACATCTGCAATTACTGGGATGAATAAAGAAATGAAAATGCCTGGGGGTGGGTGGGGTGGTGGTGGGGTGGAAATCAAAGCTAGAGCTGGAATGCCACCTTGACTTGCAAAAGGCAGCTTCCAGTGGAGAATCCTGACCTGTCAGAAAAGCCTCCTGCTTACCTCGGCTCAGGCCATCTGGGCCCCGTAATATCCTGCATTCTTCAATCTGCCCAAAGGGGGAGAACATCACTCGGATATCATTTTCATTGCACTTCTTGGATATCATTCCAATAAACAACTTCCTGTCTTCTACTGCTAAGAAATGAAAAGAGAAGAGTATTACGAGCAAATATGTGCTTACTAGATCTTATTGTGTCAAGTCTTCTCCATCAACTGCAGATATTTCCCTTGTATTTAGGGTAGGGGCTTGTCAAAATCAGATTCCAAACAATGGAATCTCTTCAGTTTAAGAGGATGCATATGAGATACCTCAGTGAACCTGAAGAATGCTTATTTTATGATGGCTTATGATTAGATTTTTCTGACTGTTTCTCCCTTGCAATCCTGTGAACTGCAAGAGTGTAAGAAAAGGAAAAGACAAATCACATTCCCTACTTCCTTGTATCTCCTATGTTCAGTTTCTAGTGAGTTGACACAAGACTTGTATGTATTTTATTGGACTATTTTCATCCCATCTCTCCTATAAAGTCAGGAGACTACCAACACACCTAACTTTAGATAAGCAAGTGAGTTGCAAAAAGCTTCTTTCTAGCCTCTTTACCATGTCAATCACTTGAATTTAGATCTGCCTACTTCCTCATGCTCTTGTCTCAACCGTGGAAGCAACAGCAGTTGCTAAAACGTAACAGTTTTAGTTCTGTTTCCGATTCATCTGTCCTGATCTGTACCAAAAGCATGAAAATAACACCTCGAGTCAGAATGATGTGCTACTGTTTTAAAATAAAACAGAGCTGAAGAATACCTTTCAGTGTGCTGACCATTTGAAAAATCAATGGTCCAGAAAGACATTTCTTGTAACTTTTCAGTTAGTGGATACCAACATCAGTTTAAGGTCACTTAAGAAATAAGGTAAATTCAAATCCAGAGCAGAATTTTATACCTCTCAGTTATTTAAGGATGCTAACCACCTCTGAAACACTTGCTTTTAGAAGACGAAGCAAATTATGCAGAATATCATTTGGAAACATAAGCTCACTTGCAAATACAACATTCAGCACAATATAAAAGAGAACATGATGAAGGTTGTACCACAACTGGAAGTTTAAGCAAGAAAGTCTCCTATTTAGTGCCATGGTGATGGGATATCAACTTATTTGCTGAGTTCTCTATGATGTTGAAGAAGAAAATTCCAAACTATTTCAGCTGAAATGACATCGACTGTAAAAATCTTAATCTTATACCTAGTTCACTTAGAGAAGAAAGCTGCTTTCAAATCCTTTTCTCAGTTCATTCAGGAGATCCAGAATCCCTTTTATTAATGACAAGTTGGAATACTTTAACCGATGCTTTGTTATTTATATTTTCACCTACACATTTTATTAAAATCCATATAATTATCTAATAGCGTCAGAGCTGTCACCCTAAAATTGCATTAAATACTTTGTTCCTCTTTCCGTTATCTTCCCAGGATATTTGTGTGTGTGTATAATGCAAGATGAATTTCAGTTCAGATAACCTATTCTGTTCTCCTCTCAAGGATGCTTCACAAAAATTACTCCTTTCTAGCTGTATTAACACAGAAACATATTCTGTGTACACATGAAGGAATGTGCAGATGGAACTACTCCTACTATATATTACCCATACATCCCATCTTCTCTTCTCAATTATCTAAAGATGTAAGCTTTCTGGGACCAGTATTATCTTCTCCATGATGCAACATTAATTTTACAGTAGCTATGGCAAATGAAAAAAAGAAAATTCAGCCAAGCCTAGAAAAGCTGAAACCACAAGGTGCTTTCTTTGCTTATCTTGCAGCAATATATATACACACACACATATATTTGTGCATGTATGTACATGTATAAACTCACTAATGAATGATCATTTACCCACTGGTAGATGCTAAAAATTTATCTGAAAGGGCTCATGTGCAGAAATACTAACATTTTATTCTCTACTGAATTATTGTCAATCCTCCCCCTCCCTTGTATGCTACAAGAAGCAGTTTTCACTCCTACCTTAGCTGCAACAGGTCTTGTTTCAAATCGGTCAAGCACTTGAAAAAACATTTCTAGATTTTATGGAATCATAGAATGCTTTGGGTTGGAAGGGACTGATAAAGATCATCCAGTTCCAACCCCACTGCCATAGACAGGGACACCTTCCACTAGACCAGGTTTCTCAAAGCCCCATCCAATCTGCTTTCAACATTTCCAGGGATGGGGCACCCAAAACCACTCTGGACAACCTGCTCCAGTGCCTCACCAACCTCACAGTGAAGAACTTCTTCCTTACATCTAATCTACCCTCTTTCAGTTAAAAGCCATTGCCCCTTGTCTGATTACTACAAGCCCTTGTAACAAAGTCCCTCTTTTGCTATGTTGTAGGCCCCCTGCTCTAAGCACTGAAAGGCCCCAAGAAGATCTCTCGAGAGCCTTCTCCAGGCTCAACAACCCTAACTCCCTCAGCTTGTCCTCACAGGAGAGGTGTTCCAGCACTCCGATCACCTTCATGGCCTCCTCTGGATTCACTCCTTCTTATGCTGTGTGCCCCAGAGCTGGACACATTGCTCCAGGCATGGTCTCATGAGATCTTACTAGAGGTGCAGAATCCCCTCCCATGACCTGCTGATCATGCTGCTTGTGATGCAGCCCAGTTTAGGATTGGCTGTCTGGGCTGCAGACACACACTAGTGGGTCATGTTTTGCTTCTTGTCTGCCAAAACCTCCAAGTTCTTCTCTGCAGGGCCACTCTCAATCCATTCTCTGCCCAGCCTGTGCTGACACCAGGGATTGCACCAACACAGGTGCTGGACCTTGCACTTGGCCGTGTTGAACTTTGCACAGGCCCACCTCTCTAGCCTGTCAAGGTCCCTCTAGATGGCATCCCTTCCCTGTAGGGTATCGATCACAGCAGCGAGCTTGGTGTCATCCGTAAACATGCTGAGGGTGCACTCAATCCCACTGTCCATGTCCCCAACAAAGATTTAAACCACCTTAGTACAAAGAAGAACTCACTGGATGTTTCCCTAACTGACAATACAGTTCTACCACAAGCAGCAGCAGTGGGAGATACTGAGTCATGGAATTTTAGACACACCACTTACGCTGCCTACTATATTGAAAACACATCTTTCTCTCTCTTTCTTTTAATAAGTAAGTAAATAAATAAATAAATAATCAGGTATCCAATTCAAGAAGGTTTCATCAGAAACTATTCAATAGAAGGAAAATCCTGAAGTTTCCCTAGTAGCAAAAACGATGTCACCAAACTCAGACTTTACTAAAGCTTACCATTACTCTTTTCACTGTCAGCTGGTTTCATCTGGATAGGATGGTGCATCTGAAATGTAAAACGATTATTTAATCATGGATGCATTCACATTCTACTATATGAAATACATCCCACAGGAATTGTGGAAGAAAGAAATGAGCCTAAATTGCCTCTACAGAAGTGCATACATAACAATACGTACATTCCTATTAGAAAGAAAAGCTTTCTTAATGATTTGCCATCATTCCTCCTTAAAGAGTATCATAGGAGCCATGGCCATCCACTTCACTACCACATTTTCCCAAATGCTCCAAAGTTCCCTTAAGATCTGTTATACAAATCTCATGACATTACTCTTTCGTACAGTTTCTTTCAAACATTATTTAAAGGCAAGGTAACATCCACGGTCGGGGATGTACACCCAGGGTGACAGAGCTCAGAAAAAGGAGAGTTGAGGAGCCATGGGCCTTGTCTTACCCCTGGGAGGATCTTCATATTGTGAAGAGCGTTCTGTGCTTCTAGTGCAGCTTTACGGGTATAAAATGTAACAAAACAGCACCCTGCAAGGGAAACAGAATGCTAGCCAGGAAAGAACACTCCAAACCCCGACCTGCTGCACAGAGATTGCAAGAGCCACTTTATGAGCCTTCCAACACAAAATGTATGACAAGTAGAGGAGGTTGGATGCTGAAATAGGCAGGTACTGCTGATTGGGACTGTTCAAAAATTATCTCCAAGTGTAATAAAATAGGATGCATTCAGAACTGACCTGACAACACCAATACACCATTAAAACAAACACTTTGATACATTTACCAAATCATTATTGGCTACTTCCGCTATCAAACTCTATAATTATTTGCTAGGACCAAAAACTTGCATAGTTTCACAGGAAATAAGATACTGCATATAATGGAACTGTGAATCCAGGTACAGCATTTATTAGGATTTGACATACACAAATGACTTGGCCTCTATTTTATCTGAAAGCTGTGACACTTCCAACAACATTTTGACCTTATCATAGCCTCACAATGATGCTCTGAAGCAACACAATACATAATTTGCAATTATAATCTATAATCTTCAAGCATTCCCATCACTTTGGAGCTCTTAAAAAAAAAAAAAAAGAAAAAATATTTTCCTTAACTCAGCTAATGACTGGATCACAGTCCACATATAATTAAGGCACATACACTGAAAGACCATAGAGCCTGGCCTTGCAGGCACACCTGGCCACACAGAGATCCAACATGCAACACTAATAGCTAAGACTGTAGCTGTGCCAAAGCAGCTGAGAGCCCAAGTCTCACATGAGAAGTACAGAAGTTTCTCACCTTTGCTTTGAGGAGGGTTTTGGCTCCTGTCCCTCAAGACATTGATTTCATAGACAGCACCATACTGTTCAAAAAGTTCTCTTAGATCCTTCTCACACCAGCTCCGTGGGACCTGACCCACAAACATCTTGATAGCATCTAGATCGGGTTGGTCTGGGTGATCCAGTGTGCCATTCATTTTCTTTGAGCTAGGAAAAACAAGAAGGAATTTATGGTTTGTATCTTTCCAGATTCTAGATGCTACTCCTGTTAGAAGAAACGTATCTATTTCATTTTGCTGTAAGCATACGCTTATGTATGTGTAGAAATATGTATATGATTAAAGAGATGCAGATGTATATGAGATTATGACGTATACGATGAAGAGGGACTCTTGCACATTCCCATTCCTGCACACCAGAGAATACTCAGAAACATCATTCACACACACGGGCAAGGTGGGTAATTGGAAACCACTTGTTTACAGCTTCGCGTAATGTTTATTCCTATAACGTAGTCAGCATCTGGGATTCAGGACATGAATCTGTTGAGATGACTGAAAAATATCACTAGTTCAACCATGGAAAATTTTACAGAAGAAAAAAACAGAACTCAGCCTACCCACAGACTACTGAAGTTATCAGTAACCACTGAAAATGAGAGGATAACATTTTTTTCATTGTTTTTAAATGGGACTATCTGGAACCATTTCCCAGGGTGAAGACTGATCTCAGAGAAAGACATAAAACTGAACACATGAGAGGTTTTATTAAAGGTTTACAAGGCAATAGCTCTTTGTGAAACTAGGGAGCTTTCAACAATATTTGGGAAAAAAAAAAACAACCCAAGCCAGGCTACAGGCTGTACACGAGCAGGTTGTGACTGGACAATCTAGTTAGCCACAGACGAATCAAGTTGGATATTGGTAGGATGTCGGCATGGAAAAAAAAAGGTGACTTCTTAGATTACAAGTCTGAAGTTTTGAGTATGGGAACTTTCGGTAGGTTTCAAGGCATTATGTCCAGCCATATGAAGAGTTTGCAGCCCATAGGTAAGGGTGTGTCGTACTCCACCCAGCCAGCTGACAGTCACCCACCCCTCGCCGTGCCGCAAGTGCGACGGGAGGCCTTGCCGTTGGTAGTCACAGCCTGCTGGGCCACCAGGCCTATCTCTGGGGAAGACTGACTGCAGTAACATCCTACTGTAGCTCTGGTGATGAGTAGGTTAAAATTGCTGACCAGCCCCTGCATAATCTGGAAAGGACGTGGGGAGCAGAACAGTAACTGTACGGTGATTCCCCCTGCCCCCAAACTCTGGTGAAGAATACAGGTGGTCTTCTTCCAGAGTATTCAGCTCTCCCCATCGCTGCTTTTTTCCTTGAAAGACAGCTTTTTAAGGGCTTATTAACTGCATATTACAGTAAATAGCATCCCTCTCGCTGTCCATCTTCAATCACATTTTCCCGTGATTAGAATTAAAATAAACAAACACAAATTCCAACCCGGGTAGTGTTTAGCTAATTTTTCCCCTCAATACACTGCTGTTCAGAGTCTACGGAAAACCTGATGCCAGCGAAAGCTCCCAATTTTATAGCTGTATGAACAGACCTCAGAAACAACAAAGCTTCTTCATAGAAGGGAATCATCCTAAATGCTTTCACTCATCTCTACCTTTCCACTCAGAAAGGGTCAGCACGTTTCCAAACAGCCCAGGCAAACCATACCCTTTATGAATAGGTAAGTTACCTCTTCTCATTCAGTATCTTTTTATTCCAACTGAAAACAAATGGAAATCATTTACCCTCTTTCAATAACAATTTTCAACCCTGCTTTCTATGACATGGGTAGCTTCAAGAGCATACAATGGCTCTTATTAATTGGGCAACTCTTAATACGACCTCAACGGCATTCAAGGAATCTTTCAATTGTAATTAAAAGGTTTAGTCTGGAGTCATCAACAGGGAAGAACAGAAATTGTTGGATTTAAATACTTGATTTTATAGTATCAGCACCTGTACCATACTATAAACAGTACTGCCAAATAGCTTTATTCCTCCTTAGCCCACATCTCTAAAATTATCAGCTCATTTTTCCCCCTATCCAGAATCCAACATCACCTGTCAATGCTCGCTAGGACTTCAAGAAAACAAACTGCAGGCTCTCCTGTATCTCAGTTTTCCTCCCCTCGAGGGGAGTTCATCGGACAGCAAAGGCTTCAGAGACAGCAATTCCAACTATGACTTCAGTTATAAACTTAGACATGAAGACAAAATACTTACACAGGGCTAGCATTCAAGGAGCAATGGTCCACCATCATCTCTGGGAGGAAATCCAACTTGAACGCAGCCATCACCTCAGTTTGTGACAAACCACTAACACTAAATCAGTGTATTGCCTAACCCCCAAACAACACCACTTCCAAAAGTCCTGCAGGTCTTAACACTCAGCCACACAAAAAACACTCAAACCACAGAAACAGAAGTTCAGGGAGACCAGCAATAGACACCACAGAAACAGGCTGGACTGGGAAAGGGACATGGAATCCCAGATTAAAAAGGGGATGTGACCATGTGAAGGGAGGCTCAGCTTAATACACAATGAAAACGCTGATGCACTGGGCTTGTTTTGTGCAATTTTCCCTGGCGAAGCAGTACTGAGTGCACTGTCAGATAAACAGAGTGTCAGATCCATGAAGATAGCGCTGGCTAACAGAGCAGAAAGAATACAAACTCCAGTCTTTCCATCCCCAACTAACTCCTTGCCTCCCAAAATGGCAGTCCAAGGCCTCGAGGTTCAGACAGACACTTCCCACATCACCAATATTCGGGTGTAAAGTCAAGAGGTTCCTTCACCATAGACTTTTTCAATGGCTGATCTCACTGGTTTCACCTCGATGCTCTGCTAACTTCCAGGAAGTGACCACTAAAATGTTTCTCTGAACCCTCCAATAAATCAAAACTAAGACCACTTGATTACTCAGAAATTCCTTAACTACCACAGAACATCAAAACCTACTCCTTTTGTAGGAGCAAAACATAATTGCCCTGGAAACAATACTTTGCCCATCATGCATCTATAAATCCAGAGACATACAGAGCCTATAGATGATGCAGAAAGGGGAAAACACAGCATTTGAAAACACTAATCAGAACACCTCAGCTGCTTCCTCATTAAAAAAAAAGGAGTAACACGTTGATCAAGGAACCGTGAGGTGTATTTATACCCACAAGACAGATCTCTTGTTAAGTTTCCAATACCTAAACTAATGGGGAGATAAGCTGGATAATACTGGATGCAGAGAGAGAGATGCAGGAATATCTGACTGCAGAGAGTGACTGCTGCAGAGGCAGCTGGGTGTGTCCGAGCACTCCAGGAGGGATGATTGATTCAAGTCCAACACGAATCCAGAAAAACCTTACATTTACAGTCAATACCACCACAAAATGAACTCGCAGAGCATCAAGGAATGCATGCTGGGGCTGCTGCCATCACTTGGGTCTCGTCCGTCAGTGACTGCAGCATGCACTTGCATTTATTCAGACTGGCCAGTATATACAGCTGCTTTATGCCTGCACAGCTACAGCATGTCAACTAACCTTTCATAAATAAACATCTCCAACCTCTGAAAAAACAAAGAGCATTTCAAGTCTTCTGCCTACGGTGAGGTTAATTAAAAGGTTATTAAAAGGAGCCAGGCCTCGTAGCACCAAGAGATAATGCATGTTACTGCAAAATAAGAGAGGATGTGAAATTAGCACACATCAGTTATTCCACAGTAACTGCTTCATGCATTTACCTCAAATGCTAAATTGAGGCTGGAGCCCACTTATGGATTTCTCTGAAGTGAACCCACAGAGAGAAACACTTCAGATGTAAATGATAGGAACAGCACAAGATATGGTGGATTCTTGCCACCTTTCACATCAATCTACAGACCAACGCTGTAAATTCTGGTCTTACCTATGAAGACCAGAATTCATTCCTTCTGGTCTTCCAGTCTTCTTTGTCTTTTTTTAAGCAGCCAGTAAAAATACCCCAGCAGCCATGCTCACTGTAGGTTCGATGAAAGATGATGCTGGCTACAGATACTCTAGAAAATGGGGTTTAAAAAGGTTACCGAGATTGATTAGCTTACTGAAGAAAATCTCTAAGCCATTATGATTTGATCCTATGCCCACCCTTTCCTTCACCTCTGTGCTCCTCAAAATGGAACTCCTATCCACTTGTTCCCTTAAGACAAAACTCCAACAAGCTACAGGCATGGCACACTGTTACACTCTGGATTAAATTCAGTCTACTGGCTGTGACAATTAAAACATTAGTTTTGTTCAACTCTCCTGCTGCTTACTGTTTTTTAATTCTTGGTATACTTACTCTAATTTCTCCTGTGATGTGCTCACCTGGTTTAAAGAGCAGTGCCCAAACTATTTCACGTGCTATTTTGTACAATTTTGGGGAAAGGAAGAATCACTAGTGGACTGGTGAATAAACATCTGAAGGTACGTTAGCCAAGACTTGGCGCCTCAGGGTACCGTACTTCTGCAGCAACCATGGCAATTCCAGTGACAAAACACTGGTGTACAAACAGGTTTGTCTGAACATCATTTAGTTGAAGGCATCAAGCTAGTGAAATTAAAAGGCTTATGGAATTCACTTGTAAAATATCAGAAAGAGATGGTATTTCACTACTGCACAGAAACAGGAAGAATTCAATGAGGAAGCAGTGTTTCTTTGGAATTACAGAAAACACAAAAGTCATCCTAGCCATTGCTAAGAAAGAAAGAAAGAAAGAAAGAAAGAAAGAAAGAAAGACAGAAAGAGAAAAATAAGAGAGCTAAACACACTTATTTTTTGCTCAGATGTCAAATTCCTGCTGGCTTCCAGATCCATTCTTTGACTCTCTCTATTCAAAGGATAATAGAAACAATGTCAGAAATTCCAAGCTCTATGGACTGTAGCTACACATTTAAATGAGCTGCTAATCTGACAATATGAACATAAAAAACTTGTACATGCTACAGATTAAATCTCACATTTATTTATTTTATTTTTTACACAAGCTCTAGGTAATGCTGCAGAATATGTTGCTATATATGCTCCTGAGGGACTGCAGAGTATAAATGCTAAAAGTTTTGCTTTTATTTTTAAGTTTACAGAATTACATCACATCCTGGGGCACAAAACCTAAAAAAAAAAAACCAACCCCAAAACCAACCAACCACTCAAACAACAACAAACCAAAAACCACACCAAAAAAACCCGGTATCATTTTCTTTCCTAAGAAAGCTGTTTCAATGATCAATTAACTCTGAAAGCTAAAGATAATACCATCTTTTATTTTATACAGTCCAAACCTCCGACAACATACACAAATCTGAAGCTGAGGAACTGCTGGGATGGTGAGAGCAAACTATGGGAAAGGATGCAGGCTGTGGGGAAGTCTGACGCTGTGAGGCTTTGAAGAAGACAGATCCTAGAATAAACTTCCCCTCGTATTATCTGTGCACATCCAGATCCCTATAGTGCTGCTGAATTGCACTTTTGTTTTTTGAACAGATAACCTCTAGGTTACGTGCATCAACATACAGTTAGCTACTTGTCAATATTTGGTTGTTTCACTGTTGGTCATGTAAGCGTGTGGTCGGAATGTTCGCTGCCCATGGTGAAATGCAAACTGTATCCCCATGCCTCGCTGGGTACAAAAAGGCCCTTCCCTAGGTGCCAAAAGGGCAGTTTCTTCCTCTGCCAATCTCTGTGGCAGTTGTGCACTGTGAGTACACAAATCTGACACCTTCAGAATGCTGAATACATGAAGTTTGGGGCTGTCTACAATTCAGATTAAATTAAATGAAAATAACGTTTATTTATATGAAATTTTTGTAGGAGTTTCCAGGTAGAGGAAAAGAATAGGAGGGGATGGAAATTGCTTTTATCTCAGAAATAGCAAAGTTTCATGATGCTCTCTCCAATGCATTTATCTGTATTTAATTCCTCCATGCTCTCCCAGGCCTAGATGGATTTTCACAAATAGGTAAATTTTTATTCTGAAAAAAGAAAAAAAGAAAAAGAAAAAGAAAAAAAAAGATTATTTTTAACTCCCTTCCTCAAAATATTTCTGAGGAAAAAAAAAATAAAAATCAATACATTCTTGACCTACTTTTCTGGCTTGTGAATGAAGTCCTGTTTACCTATAGCTTCCACTCCCATTAATTCTGTGGAAGCTCAAGTGGAATGAATTCTGAACTGATGCCTGACTGAAGCATCCCCAGGACTCCCAGCTCTCTGCCAGCAGATGATGCAGCAAGTCACCTGTCCCTCTGGCTTACAGGATGATGTGTTCTCTGCCCATGTGCTCTCAGAAAGGGAAAAATAAAATGACAGCTAAACTCACCCTTTTACTTGATAGTAAAGACAAATGATTCAAAATAAATTATACAAAACCTATTTTCTAAAATGAGGGAATTGGGTTATTTTGCTGGAAAAGGAGCTAAAACTTCACACTGAAGTGAACAAATTTGTTACTCTAATGAATTCTGAACAGTCACACAGAGGTCAGTTTTCTTTTAAATATTCTGTGGGCTTCCACAAATACATTTCTTTTGAAAGCTCTGCTTGTGTTCTTCCTGCCTTCTTACTGCTACACAATGTTCATTTGAATCAACCTAGAGCTACGCAATTCACAAAGCAGTTGTAGTTTCACGGGGGTAAAGCAGGAGACTGCCAAAGGCAAATCTGAAACTGGTAAGGGGCAACACTTCTTACTAAATTCTCAGGTAAAATAAATATTTTGTGACTTTTGTAATCCTGTCAACTGGGCGCCACTGTGTCTTGAAGTTTGTGAACTGTTGTAAGAGGGTCTTAAGACTGATGATCCAGCTTCTCACATGTCCACGTTAGACGTGCTGTTACTAGGAAGTTATTCTGCACAGCAGGACCCAGTTGCAGTTTTTGTGGCTTCTTGGATTTGACTAGATGATGTCAGAGATTTCTTGGTAGGTAAGCTCTCATCTGCCATAGGGTGTAACCTGTCCCCAGGAGTGATCCAAATGTTGAGCACACCACAGACAGTGTGTTCCTATGGTATAGGATGGCAATTACCAGGCATTTTAAGAAGAGGGGAAAGTGTATCTGCTGGTCACTACCTGTGCTGTAACATTTCCTGAAGTCTAGAGGTGTGCTTTGGAGGATTTGTTGTTGTGTAGTTCTGGGATGGATTTGATGTTATTTACTAAAGTAATTGAATATAGTGCTAATAATAGCTGAGTGGTTTTAATTACCATTTACCTGGTATGCGTATAGTTCAGCTCCTGAGTAGTTTTAACAGTTCAATGTTTCTTTTTTTTCCTAGTGCTTTTTGGTTTGCCCACACACAGGCACGCTCCTGCTCCAGACTGATCTTTGCCATTCACAAAGGCTGATAATCTACAGTGTTTGCTTTTACCATGAAAGTGACTCAGTGGTCTCTTGGCCTCTATTTTCAGCTCAGAATAAAACATTCTGTGGCTTCTCTGGTAGCCTCTGATGGGTCTCTTCGAAGTACTCATCCACTCTGCTCCTGTACTCATGTACGTTTATCGTATCTCCACTATCCTGCCAACAAGGAGTTAAAAAAATGTACTACACTTTGTATGGAACACCATCTCCTTGCCTCCTCTGAGGAGGAATGCTGTTGTATCAGTCATTCTGCTTTCTTAGCTGTCATTTGAAAAGTTATTTTGGAGATACTAGCTGCTCAAGAAGACAATAGCCACACATGACCTATTACAGTTGAATTGTGTTTACTTTGTTGCTTGTTGTTTGAAATAAAAGCCAGAGGGACTTCTAGACTGGTCAGACAAATAAACATGTTGCAGTCAAAGCACGACTGTTCGGCATCACATTGGTATGTGGTTAATACTGTAGATATAAGTATTCCTTACTTAGTTTTGCTGCCAGACTGAGGTCAAAGATGTTTCTATGAGAGTATTAGTTGATTCCTGGACTGTTTGCACTTTCCAGAAAAATGATGGCTTGAAGTCACTGGCCTGTCTAAAGACCTGGGGTTCTCGACTACTTTGCTCTTTCCTCTCCTCTCCCTCTGACTGATTGCCTCTTCCTCTGCTCGCCTGAGAGGGGACATATGAGTGTGCTGTGAACATACTGAGGGGGCTGTGGGTATGTGAATTCTGCACTGCCCCGAAGACAATGATCTGCCTGTCCAGGGCACAGCAGCTGCACAGTGCTCCCCCAGGCTTTGCTTTCCTAGTGCCTGGCTACCAGCGAACACAGCAGCAATCTGAGGCCAGTAACCCAGTGCTGGACCTGCTGCTGCTCTGCCTGCTACAAAGGTTTGCACAGGCACAACCGAAAAAAAGATTAAAAATGGAAGAGACTGGCCATGAAACCGCCTCTGGATGATGACCTCAAACACCCATCTCTGACCATTGCATTTCTCATTACCCTAGGGCAAGCTGAGAGCCTCCAAAGCTCTCTGCTTTGAGAGCACTCCAATATTTTTGCAGTATTTTGAAGTGTATCACAGCTCTTATTTCCAGAATCTGTATCTAATTCTTTTTTTACACAAAGGCAGAGACTCCAAAGAACTTCAAATATCAGTTTGCAACAGTGATATTTAAAGAGTGACAGACAACTCTGGTTAGTATTTACCTGGATTTTTCCAAAGGCAGCCAGTATCTGCCCATCCTGTTTTCAAGGAGAGTACCTCTGTAGCATTAGGATAATAGTCTGATACATTAGCACAGTGAAATAAATAAAAGAGATGCCCATGTAAGTAAAATCTTCAAAAGAAAATATTTTCTTAGAAACTCCATCTCCTCTTTGGTGTTTAATGATCTCCCTATACCCATTTCTCAATGATACCTTAAACACTTTCATTAATCTTCACAGAAATATAACAAGAGAGGTACCTTCCCTGACAGTGGTAGGCATTTTCTTTTGCTAGCCTTAGAACTCAATTTTGTAAAGTTCTCAACTGTGACTAGTTTAGAATAGTGATCTGAAATGTGTATTACAATTCTGTCTTTCCCAGATAAATTTTGTCTCTTTATCTTGCATATCTTCTCTTTTTTTTTTTTTTCCCCTCAGACTAAGGGAATGGAGAGGGAGACAAAAATCATTATTATGAGCTATTTCTCAACAGTAATAGTGAATTTAAAGAAACCAAACCCCCAAAAACCTCAAGGCAGTAAAACTTAGCATGATGCAAAGATGACAGCAAAGGCCTGGCCGAGAAGACACTGTTTGAAAGATACTAGACATGAATCAAATAAGCAGATGAACAAATTCCCAAAAGAACAAATCATGAACTTGGAGCAATTAATGACTGACAACCTACAAGAGCATCTGTACTTTCAGAAGAGACAAAAACAAGTTCTAACGTAGGCTTCCTAGTATAATGACTTTTGGCAAATCATAAACAAGGAGTAATCATCGTGTTTATTCCTCCTCATAAGACATTTTACAATTAATAATTGATGCAAGGAAGAAGCATTAATGAATCAACCCCAAGGCAAATGCTTTTAAAACAGAGGTGTATAGAATTCTTCCCCTCCTTCTGCGAAGACATGTAAACACTAAAAACAACACTGTAGAAAATCAAATACTTTCATGCTTATCTGTAGGTTGTGGGTTTTGTTTGTTTGTTTTTGTAACTAGACAGGAAATGTGTATTTCAGGTACAGCTTAAGCTCCACAGGAAGGTATGCAAAAGAAAATGTTAGCTAAAAATTCTTACTTTTTCAAACACCTGCCAACATTCCAAAAGACAGTTTGGGAAGCATTTTGAGTTTTTGGCACCACAGTGTTAGAACTCAACAATGCTTGTATTTTGCAAGAGACAAAGTGTGGAAATCTGCAGTACCTAAGAGAGGTCTAGAAGATCTGTAGACACTTTGGCACTGTAGATAGAAAAAAAACCAACCTGAGAAAGGAAAAGTGGCTTGGTCACAACAATGGCAGGAGGAAATCAAGGCAGCAGTATGACACAGAACAGGAGACAAGGCAGGAAATGACAGCCTAAGAAGTGAGGACATACATTTCTATCCTGTGAAAGAACAGAGAACTACTACAAGGAGACAGGATGGCAGATTTAAGCCAGCCACAATGTTTGAAGGTCCCGTGTCGCCTCCTTTGGTTTTTGTTTATTGACTGACTTCAGACTATATAATACATAGAAAACACAGCTGGTAAATCACACCTGCACTTCAGTGCTTGCATCTTCAGAAGAAGAGACTAAGAATACTAGTGCTTGAAAGCTATTGTGCCCTTGAAAGCTCCTGTGCCCCAAAAGCAGATTCAATTACACCACCTTCCCCTCTTTCTCTCCCCAAATGTTGTCTCTGAGCTTACAAAAATGACCTTTTTTTTTTTTTAAGACTGGCCAAAAGTTTACCTTCAGGTATTTCAACTTTTTGTGTAAGAAACAACCCTGCAAGCCATTCTATGGAAGAGAACACTTCAGACCTTCAGCTTTTTTACTTCATAAATACAAACACAAGAGCTAGAAACCTGTTTTTAAAGACTGTATTTTGCTGCCTTTTCCTATATTATAGGAATCTGCAGCTCTGCACTTAGTCAGAAAGATGCACTGGAAACAAACATCTAGCGATATTTGCTAGAGAGATTTTTAAACAACCAGCTACCTATTTTAGCTTAGTTTTCTGCCACTGAAACAGACCCAGAAGTTCTTTTTTCTGCTGAGGAGCTGGAAATCCACTTGGTCCTGGAAAGCTCTGACCAGTTTCCTTGTCTTCAAGCCAGAAATGCCACAAAGCATTACAAGAGGCAATGCAACTACACTTACACAATTACTGTGTGGTTGCACATGGGACGCAGGGGAGATGACAGCTAAATCAGCTACAGAATTTCAGGATGACAGCACATATGGAGATTGTTGTATTACCCTACATGAAAACTAGGGTGAATCAAAAATTCCTTAAACTAAGGTTTATTGCAAGCAGCATACTTTTGTGCATGTGTAAAGTAAAACCTTGAAGGAAGAACTGGTCAGAGTTACTTTTTTTAGCTAAGAAATGTAATGTGTAATCTTAATTCAAAGGAACCAACTTCACGTTATTAAATTATTTTAAAACCTCTCTTTATTGAAATGCTTTAGAACAGCAGTGAGACCTGTTTAAAAATCTTTCTGAAGTGTGACAGAAGCTCCCCCCTTTCCCGTTAAGTTTCAAGAGACCTTCTGGACTAAACAAAGCAACAAGTCTCAAGTTTCCTTGTCCTTTGCAGGCATCAGAACAGCCATGCAAGCCATTTTGGGGAGGCCTTTTATTTCCAATTGTTTCCGCTAGTAGTGCCAGATACAAACGAGAATCAGTTAATATTACACTACGGCATCAAAAAACAACAACCACTTTGCTATTTCTCTCTCACTGAAGTTTATTCAAATGAAAGCTTTTCAATGCATGTTACTTGAAGAGAGTTCAAATGCAGCCCAGACAGCTCCAGGCAAGTGCACTATGCAGTTAAAAGAGTGATCACTGCAATAATAATTTCTACTTGCTGCATCAACTTAGACCACAATTAAGGCGTGATTTCCCCTGGCTTCTGGCACAGGGCTACCCAGGTACAGCTCCAGCGCTGCCCGTGAGCAGAGTGGAGATTGGAATGGAATGTGGTATCCCTGGAACAGCAAAAGCTTCCATCTACCACATACACCGTGGGGTAGAAAAGATTAACAGACACAACCAAGGGAAACTCCAGCATCGTCACTACCAGCACAGGACAAATGCAATTGATTCAGGAAGTTACCTTGTCTCCTAAACAAAGCTGAGACTCTTGCTGCGTATTTTGGACGAGCAGCCATCTGCAAAGCTTCACTAGGTTTTAAGCTACGTGTGTAGGACCATTATCAAAACATCAGAGAGCATCTTTCTGAAAAACATCAACACTTTCCAAGCCTCTAGAATTAGAAGAGAAACAGTATGATAGATGTGCCTCAGTTTTCCTCATCGGATGAGAAAATACAGCCATGCCTACCTAACAATTTCCTTTTTAATAAGGTCTAAATAATGTAATCTATTAGATTAGCTACTATAGTAGGTTTTAACTTTAGGAAAACAAAGAATGAAAACTACTACTCTGATTCAGAACAATCCTTCTAAACAAATAAATCTGTAACTAAACAAATGTACATCTACTTTCCTAAACTGTAAATGGTTTTAGAAGTTCTGAGGAAGAATTAACTTCTCTTATGGCAGAAGAACTGAAGTCCCTTCTAAGCAGGCAAATCTACACTCTTTTAATGCCCATTTTCATCTTCAGGCCAAAGACTTCCATTTTGGAAGAGGCTGGGAACTGCAGAAATTTTATTTGAACACAGACCTATTTCAGGTTAAAAGAGGTAAGTCAGTATTCTTCATCACATAACATGCTCCAGATCTGTCTCAATGGCGTGTTCATTAAAGCTTACCTTCCAGACACCAGCAGGGTCTCCCTAAAGGAGAGGCAGAACAGGGAGACTAACGAGAATGCTGCAGTGCTCCCTGTTCACTGCGCATTGCAACAGCATAAAGTCATTCTTGTCCTCCAGCAGAGTATCAGCACAGTCAATAGAGAGGTACAAGTTCCTCACTCTTGAAACTGAATGCTCATAAGGCACTTTGAAGACAGTAATGTTTAGCAGAACAGGAACTGTTTAACGTGCTTGGCAAAGTGTGTCATATACGTTTCTGAATACAAGAAGCAATCACAAGTCTCAGAGCAAACTCCGATTCAACCTCATCTGATTAAAGACAACAGCTACCAGAAAAGTGGGGAACAAAACCAAGCTCTATTTCACAGGCTGGCTGATTCCTTTTCTGTCACGGTTTAGGGTCAGGGCAGCCCCTTAGACCTGACTCCTCACTTTTTTTTTTCCTCTGTACCAGACCAGAAACGGAAGGCCATCAGTTTTATTCAGTGGAGTTCATCATAAGAGACATTTCATACTGGGATGCATGCAAACAATTTCATATACCATTATCAGATGGTCAAGAGTAGACTCAATCCTCTTTCATTTGGAGAGCTTTCTACATTCACATTAAGGCAGATTAATTAAACTTTACTTAGCTCTTAAAATGAAAAAATCATGGACCTCACACTAAATGAAAGTGTTCCGTTCCATGACTTATTTTCAGCAACCACCAACTTGATGATTATTCCACTGTTTATAATCGGATTATTCTGTTATTTAAGTAATCCAAAGCTATTGATTCTGGACCTGTATTTTCTAACTGGCAGAATCCCACAAGTTTGAAAAACTAGGTCTAATCACAGATTAGTCTGTTTCAAAAGATAAAAAAACCCCTCTTCAGACAAAAGCAGAAATACAATAACCACTGTTCTCTCTTTCCTATCTTCTGCATGGTCCTAATGGAGCAGCAAAGGGGCAGGAAGGGCAAAGTACTGAGCACCAGTCCTTTAGGAAAGAAGTCGAGTATTTTGCAACACCCACAATGCCTGGACACCAATGTCCTCAAACTCCTGCTTCCAAACAGAGGTCAGTCACCAAGTCTCTAAAAATCACTTGAAAATGAAGGTGTTCCTGGACTTCTTAATGCAACGTTGTCTCTTTCCACCCTGATGAGCAACATACGGAGAGCCAGGATAACCCGCTCTTTAAAAACAAATTTGATTTTCTTTCTAATACAGACAAGACTAAATCCTTTCTGGTGTACTTATGAAAACTGTAGCAAACGTCTGACTATAGTATAAAACAAGTGTTTCCTCAAGACAATATCAAAACTCAACTTGTCCTGGTTGTCTACAGACTAAAGCACATGTTAAATATTTCTGCCATAGCAGAGGCAATTCATCAGAAGAGCAACTATCACCACTCTCTGAGAATGACAGTGTTACTTAACACAGCAGTTACAAGGCCAATTTTCCTCAGAAGTGAGCTGAAACTCTTCAGGTGCAGAGTTACAGACAGTCTGGTCTACTCTTTTGGTCCCACTCTGACCAGACAGGTTATCATTTCAACTTGCTAAAGCAGAGAAATAGCAATTTGATCAAAAAAGAGCTTTTTAACTGAGCTGTCAAGATGACTTCGTCTACCACCCGGTCAATCCACCATGAGAATCAGGCATAACCAAAGGTCATAGGACTACTCAGTGAGAAACTGAATAGGAGAGGTGTGGGGAATTTTCTCAGCTGCCTCATGAAACTACACCCTTTCTGGACTTCAGGCATTAAGAAAATTGCACCAGAAGATTCTTTCATTTGGTTTTCTGCATTTTCACACTAGGCTCTGTTCCCCTTCTGCTGCACACAGTCAAATCTGTCACGGCCCACAAGTTGTTCCACTAATACTCACTTTAGGGTTTCATGTACTAGAGTACTTCAGATTTGATCTGGTCAAGAAATTACTATGAAGACAAACATTTCTACTTTGTATGAAATTACAGATGGAGCTGAAGAAGCCTATCGACTTGGTGCTTACAGTCCTGTGTTGACACTCCCAACCCCCTTTAGCAGCACAAAGGCAGGAAACCGCAGAGTTTAAGGTTCAGGGAGCACTGCTCACTGCAGTGGAAAACAATCTCTCATCACTGAATGTGAAAACAATTTCTCTCCGAATCTTGGAAAGGAAGCTCCAATATGCAACCGAGGGATACAAACTGTGTAGCTGGTTCGTACCTGCAGCTGTGCACCTCCCTCTAGCTGTTCCAGTCTTCACTCTAAAAGATAAGGAAAAACCAGACAGTGAGTACTCTGGAGTTAGAATCAGATAATAACAGTCATTATGACATGAACTCCATCTTGTACAACCTGGAGGACCGTGCAAGCAAAGCATGTTTCTAGTAATGGAAGCGATCGTGAGGTGGTAAAAACCCTCATTAGACTCAAAAATGAAGTTGCACATTTCAAAAATACAGAGATTAAACGAAACGATGCAAAAGAAAGGACTGCAAACACAACATGCCTGAAAACAGAAGCCTTGCAGCTTCCTGAGAACATTCAGTGGTCTTATCCTACCTATCCAGCTCTTTGGCACTGAGACAGAAGCAGAGTTACCAACAGCAGTACCCACAACCCTACAACTCCAACATGAGGTGATTTTGACAGCGGTGGCACTAAGGGATGACGGTGAACCACCAGATGGAAATTCTAACACAAAACAGCATAGATGGAAAGGTATAAAAAAAGCTCCTGATTAGGGAACACCAAGAACTAATATCACAAGGAAAAGACATTATTTCTACGTCTTAAGCAAATCACTGACCAGGAACCATACAGACTTTCTTAATGTACTCCGTGATTCGGAGTTCTCTTTTTGCACATTAAGTAACTGATCCACAATACAGCGTAGCATATCTTTAAATACACATGTTTTTTAGTTGTTTGTTGTTTTTTTAAAAGAATTTATTCTCTGCTTCCTCCTAGGTTATTTTTCAGAACTGCACTAATGTTAGTCTAGCAGCATTTCACAGAAAATCCACATCTGTTTACTTAGCTATAGGTACCAAACCACGACGTGCATCCTTCTGCAAGGAGAAGAGTTACTCAAGGCTATTTGAGTTCCCACATTTCCACTGCTTCACAGGCCTCTTCATAACCTTTGTTCTATACTGTTTCAGAAGCGTGGATGAGTGATCTATACATCTTCTAACTTGTCTTGCAAAATACTTGGACATTTATCACGTATACTCACGCTCTCTTGTCCAGAGGGAGATCTCTTCAGAATTTTTTTAATCGCTATTTTGTAGTAATTTTCAACTGTTATAATTTCTTCCTAAATTGTTCAACTGATTTAATAAAATAGTATATACCCTCTAAAGGAATACAGAATCCTGAACACAACAACGAAAAATAATTTTCTTATTAGTCAAGAACAATAAAAATAAATCCACAAAACCCGAGAAACATAACTCGGATATCTGGACTGTGTATGGAAAATTATGAATTTATCTTTTCTAGAATATTACTGAACACTGACTGTTGGTCAGGGAATAGGGATTCTTCTTCTTTTTCATAACAACATTCTGGATTATGAAGCTCCTAGAAGTGATTCAGGCAAATATATCACCTGAGGACATCTCCTTCTACCTCACCCACATTCCTTTGCTTTTTTTTAAGTTTAATTAAAGAGCATTTGTTTATGGACAAAAAATGGTCTCAGATTCCTGCTAACAGCCTGGGCTTCAAAACATAATGTAACATAAAAAGTTTTTTGTCTTCTTCCTTTAAAACCCAATCTTTGCCAGACATTTAAGCCCTATGGAAGTTGCCATAAATACTAAGTTATACTCCTGTGATAATCAGCTTTCAGAAAAAAAATGAAATACACAGCTCATTGATTTTGTAAATGCTTAAGAACATACTGGTAAACAACTCTGGAATATTAAAAGGAAAATCTTCCCTTTGCACATGTTGCTGTGTAACACACTAGAGAACTAATTTTACAACTTCAAAGGAACCAAATGTACAGCTAACATAGCCAGAGGAACCCATAACTTTTGGATACCTTTAGGGGAAAATAAAAATAAAGTAAAAAAAAAATAAATCACTGAATAAAAGGCAAAATCCAAGACAATAAAAACTGTATAAAGCAAGCAGCAAATCCAGCCACCACCTCAAGAAAGTCTGGAAGAATACTCTTAAATCCTAAGTGCTTATCAAAATAAACTGCTTTCATATGGTTCATTTAATTGCATGAAGAACATAAGTACATCAAATACTTTCTCCAGATTTATACATCAGACAAACCTGTCCTGAAGGCCAAAGAACATGACAGCTGGATTTCTCCTTAGATGGAATTAGGTACCTCAGATGAGGGCACACTAATTGACAGGGCAGTGAGCTCTTGTGCAAACTGAGGATTCACTCCCACCCAACATCAGACGTCAACAGGAAATTATTTTCTTAGTTGTATGAGGGGCATTTCTTAGTGGGGATGGCAAAACAACTAACAGGTACAAACTGGGACATCTCCTCACCGCTTCTGCAAGGAAAATTCTTCCTGAAGTTGCCCCCGACTGAAGTTCTGCAGCAGTATCACTTCCAACCTCATTTGTACAAAGCTGGGAGGAAGCATAAGAACACCTGAGAATTCCAGGTAGAAAACCAAAGGTTTAACACTTAGATTTAAGACTTAGCCCCATGAGATCTGCGAGTGATGAAATACACTCTCGCTGATGAACAAACAGGTGTAACCTCTGGCATGCAAGACAACATAAATAGAACTGCAGCCGGCAATGAGAGCGAGTGGCTCTCGCCACTAAGCATGAGACAACAGATAGGAGCCCAATAAATCCAGTGACACTGCTTTGAGAGGGGCACAACTGCAGTCTCACTGGCAGCCAGGACCATCTGGAGGAGAACACCGCATCATTTAAGGGATTCCAAGCAATGAAATGACTGTCACAGTCAGCACTCGTCTAGACCCGTTAGTTCACATCACACTTTCCAGGAATTCATGTTTGTGGGATGTCAAGATTACCACTGACAAATAAAGATGCTAACAGATAAAAACGGACAATGTAGCTCAACCTCAGATTTATCCTGGCATCAACAGTCTCTCACATAAATCGGCATGCAGTCTGGACTCACCGCAGATTTATGTACTTGTAAGTACCAATGTGGCCAATAAGAAAAACTTGGAAACACAAAAGAATAACTGATTTCTCTGGAGGAAGTGCAGGAGGGAGATAATGCACCAGAGACTGAAGCAGCAAGGGCACTACAGAAGTCAGCTGATGGCTAGAGAGGCCTATACAAATCAGATGAAGTTTCAGCTACTGGACAGCTTAGGCCACAACTCACAGAAAGGGTCTCACTTTCCAGTAAACGTTCCTTATGAGACAAGACAACAGAGACAGTGACAACAAACTCCAAAACCTCACCAAGAAAGCAGCCATACTTTCTGAGAAACACCCTTCTGCTGCTTCTATCTCCACAGCACCCAGCACCAGAAGATGCCTGCTCAACACAAAGCAACAGCTCCCCAGGACTGCTCCTGCTCACATCATTTCTGCGGACAGAGCTGTCAAATCCCATTCTCCCCAGTGCTGCCAGCACCAGTACTAATGTGCATGCAAGTTAGCAGGCAATCTTACAGTCTGTAAGGAGAGCAGTTGAATTACTCTTGAAACTATGTTGGACTATCAGAATCCAAGTTTGTTCAACTTCAGATAAAACAGGAAGAACAGAATGAAGAATAGCAGAGTTCTGGGACCACTGCATATTAAGGTGTAGAGCGGGGAATACAAAAGGAGAGGGGAAAACATTTTAAGTGCCATGCTTCAAGTTACTGTAACCAGAACAACATAAAATACTTCAGATTTGACCATATCTGCAGCATCCGTTCTATGCCCAGTCAGCGATTACAGCTTAAACATTCCCAAGATCAATCATTAGTCCAACAAACCATTACAAAAGCATCAAGACACACTCTAAGAATGCAAAACAATCTTATGGTCTGCTGTTCGAAACATGAGACTAGGACTTGGAAGTCATGAGTTCTTTTACTAACTACAGAACTGAAGAGCGTTGGACAAGTCACTTTATAGCCCTAAGTTTCCATTTGTACAACATGATCATCTCAGCACCTCTCTTGGTGAAAACGGTGTTTTGAGAGATAGAGACAGAATATATTCAGCAGGAATCAGAGAGTAAAATCACACCGTTATAGCTGCATCTCAGCTGAAAACCTAGGAAACAACTTAATCAAAAAAAGTTTCAACAAAATGTTTCCCTGTTAATAAAAACCAAGAGAATCTCCAGCAAAAGATTTAAGCTCGCAATACCCTTCCAGACTGTGGCATTAAGGGACTCTCAAAGCATCGCAAGAGTTATAAATACCAAGAGAAGGCACACCCCAACACAACATTTTCTTTACTTTTTCAATAAGGGTCCAAAATATTCAGCAAGCACCCATTCACGCTTTGCTGTATGGATACCGTACACGCCACAGAAGGCCTATTAAATGTAGCACAGTTTTATGTCTTCTTCGGGGTAAAGGCTTGAGGTGAAGCAAACAGAACCAATGCTCTCACAGTTTAACCACTAAGCCTACTTCTAGAAGCAACAACACAAGCTGAACTTTAAAGACCTCATCCATCCCAGCCACAAGATTGGAATTCTAACACTCTCACCTACCATTTAAGATATAAAATCCACCAGGCCTGTGCAGTGTTTAGGCAGACACAGTTTGCATAGATCTGCGTTAAACTCAGTCTTTTATAAGGGCACTGAGGTACTTACACGCTTCTTTCTTCTGACTGCACAAAATGAGCTAAGATTTGAAAGCAGAGAAGGACAACGCAGTGCAGGTTGACCCCCGAAGATCCTCTCTAGTCTGTGCTATTACACCTAAGAGGACCAGTGCACGTGGGCATTTCCAGCAGCTACTGCCAGCTTCAGAGGGAAAATAATTTTCAGGCGTCCCAATTTTGAAAGATCAAACTGGACACAAAATTCGGAGTAGGTCTGAAATTCCGTATTTGCAAAATGTTTAGGTATAAACGTTTATTTTCAAAGAAGCACAACTAAGAAAGACTGATTTACCTTAAGCTTGTATGTGTCTCTTGCTTGCCTTATATTAGACAAATACTTGCCATGAACTCTACCGTGCAGAGTCTGCCGTTGACACTCCTGCAAACCAAAGAGTAAAAACATGCTCAATTTTTTTTTAAGATTTTTTTTTTTTTGGTAATAGGCACACGGTCAAATCCCTTGCAGACGCAGATGGATACAAGCCTCAAATTGCACTCATTTACATCTGAAAAAACCAGAGTCAGTGCTCTGTTTCATGGAATGAATATTGATTCAAATCACTTTCAACAGCAAATAATTTAATATTGGGTGCGTAAAGCAGAAGCTTTAAAAAAAGATAGTTTGTACTACTACTTATTCATCAGAGGCAAACACTGGTGTTGCTGTGGGAATGTTAATTTAGGAACGTCCTGACTTTTGTTCAAAAACTCAAATGAAGTAAAAATTATTTCACTGCCAAGCAGTTCTTCCTAAGCTTTTATTCAACGTCTCTGAAGGTATCATGTTCATCATCATTTGCAGCATCAGTTGTACGTACTTGGGGTTATTTCTTGCAATATTTGCCCCTCTCTTCAGTATCTTTATATAGTACCCGAAGCATACAAGCTCCTGTAAATAATATAGAAAAAGCAGAAGAAAATTCTGCATTTATTTACAACCTAATACCTACTGAAAACACACCAGGGCGCACACACAGCACGCTGAAGCGTTACTTATGTCTGAATACCATTCACAAATGTAACGCCACGCTTAAGAGGAGTTTCTCTCTGTCTGAAGACGACTACCTTTTCATTCTTTGTTACAAACCCCTAATGATGACTAATAGAATGTCTTCCCTACTAGTATGGGCAGATTTGTACTCCACTAACTGTCCTCACAGCCCATTTTGTGACCCTGAAACACCCTCTCCCGGCTGCTCGCCTGTGGTGATTAATGCTGGGTGACTCCTGTGCCAGCACAGCTTCATGCTCCTCTCTCCTCCCCAGGCCTCAGAAACCCTCCCAACAGCACAAGGCTTGGTCTGTCACCCGATCTTAAATTTTAGCTGGGTGGGGAGAGAAGGGGGTGGGAAGGACCAAGTGTGTCAAAGCACTTAGCCAAGAACTAGAGAGACTCGGTATTTGCTTATAGCTTTATGCTTGTCTTTTCAGATGTTCTTCACTTAACACACTTCTTACATCTCTTCTTTCCATTCCCTTTTCCTGGAAGGCACAGCATGAGATCAGCTGGTTTCCACTGCTAGCAGGAGGAGACTCCAGAAACTTTATGACAAAAACAAGTGCTATAAATACAGTTTTGGCTGCATGAAGACTCAAAATAGACATAAAATCCTCTTACGTATCTTGCCGGCTTCTCTGGCTTTCTATACCTCATATCTAGGATCCTGGAGGTCCCTCACACTTCCTGAATTAAAGCCTCACATGTAACCCTCTGTGTGGCACATTACCTTCCCTCTGTCCTCACACAGGGAATGTTCACCCATTCCTCCCCAAACAGCAGGCTGCTCTGTACAGCAGCAGCAAACACAGCACGTATGGAAGGCTGCATTCATAAATAAGTATGATATGGCAACATTTAGCTGTGCCACAGCACAGTTAACACACACCAACACCTCTTCCTTCTTTTTGGGGGGTTATGTTACTAGGGAAAACTGGATATAAGCTCTCCACAAAGGTTACATTGCAATGGGGTGGCAATACAAAGGAACAGATCAAGATATACCTACTGTAGATCCAGTTTAAGACAATGCTTATGCCGAAAGAAGAAAGTACAACTCTTTCCTCTCCAGCTATCCATCCCCACCTCTGTATAACCAGCCTGAGAAAGGAAATGATCCAGGTGGGATCTAGCCTACCAACAACAGGAAAAAGAAGTCTTAACCCAAGCGTGATCCCTGCTTCCGCTTACTGCACCACCAGACAGCTCTTGGCAGCACAAAGGAAAAGGAAAATGCTTGAAAGATGGAGCAAGCCTGTTTCACAGCAACACTGGCATATGCTCATTCAAATTACTCACGGAACTACATCACCAGATTTAGGTGCTGAATTTCACATGATTAATTCTCTACTGATCAATCCTTTTTAAAGGTCTCAGGCGATCGATAAGGCTTCCGCTACTTCTGTGCGGAAAACACTATACTTGTAAGAAGCATATGCGTGTTTTTCCATACCATCGCCTTTATTGTCCCAGTTCTTCTTCAGCAGACTGCCTCCAATTTGAAGACATGTCACTCCTTACCCTTGATTAAACTACAGGATCCACCTTGTCTAAAATCACAATAGCTGCAGGACAAATTTACTATATAAGCAGCTCTAAGCATCTGCCTTCCAAGAAACACAACTGACAGCTGAGCTCTGAACGTCGCTTTCTTACATGTTGCCTTCAGGAAGATTCTTGGAAGATTTCAATCCCCTGCTGCCATGCTACAGCCTGGATTTATCTGTCATCTACTCCATGCACTTGGTGAGCACCTGTTTCTTTAGCATTCTACCCATTTATTGGGGCATCTTCCACAGAATGAACAAATGATATTTTAAAAACATGAAATAGTGTACTTCCAACAGGCTTTTGAAACTGCCTGATCACATTCCTGCTACGAGACTAAAGCGTTTTCTGGTAGCATAATTTTTGCTTGTAAAGTAGAGGAATTGTACAACCCTGATCACCAGCAGCAAACAGCACCAAGATTTGCTTGGAACTGGTACCGACTGCTCTGAAATAGTTTAGGTTATGTTTTTGTCACTTTGGCCTGGCAAGTGTAAATGAAAGGATGTCAGCTGGGGAACCATCAAGTGGAAAGGTGGGAAGAAAGGCAGGCGGAGGGCTTTAGGAGAATGTGAGAATCAGAAAACATATCAGGGCACTTCAGACAAGCTCAACATCCCAGAAGCTGCATAGTGACAATGAATTCCACAGGTTTTCCAGATTAAGATGGAACAACTGCAGTGTGTCCTGGTTAAACAAACCATCAGAAAACAGCCACACAACAAAGCTGCTTGAGTTCAGGCAGCTGAAGAACAAGATGACCATCAGTCACACACCAATCACAGCTCCCTGCTTGCAGACACAATGCGATTCAGCCACTGCCAGGCAGCTGAGAGCCCCTAACTGGCCTCCAAAATTTGTTTCTTCCATATTTGAGATACACACAGCTTTCCCAAGAGGAAATACACTGAAGATACTGCTGTGATAGGAAAGAAAAATAAAAGAATTCAGACTGAGTTTATGAAACGTGGTCCTCAAGAATGATTTTAGCAAGATGCTGCCTTTTGTCTCACGAGCGAAATGTCTTCCTCGCTCACATTCCAGAAACAAAAAGGTCTGATGCCTTTTCACATAGATAAGCAAAAGGCAGCAGAATTTGTAAGCTGATAGAAGAGAACAAATTATAGGGTATTTTTTCTGTCTCTTAGGGGATGCTTTCTCCCTGTCAAAAAGTTTATTGCCGGTGTTAATGGTGGATCCAGTTGCTGCCACTACTTTGAGCACCTTTCTGCTACTGAAAGAACAGCCTACCATCAGCTTACTACAGTGTCAACAGCTAAGAGGCTTCTGGCACTATTTCTTCAACTTCACTACTGAAGAAAAGCAACTGTGAACAGTCATCCCAATGCACGCAGGGTCTCAACAGAAAGTCTATGCAAATGCGCATTCAGGGAAGTCCTAATGACAAGTTTCCAGCTCTTCCTAACAAGGTATTTCCAACAACCCCAACCCTCACACCAACTCCTTATCCCAGCCTAGGCCGGCCAGGGGCTAGCTCATTAATCCCCCTTGCCCATAACAAGCCAAGACAGCACTCAGTTCTTCCAGAACAGGATCGAGCTTTCATTAATCTTCATGGCAGACAGCGACAGCAGACCTTTTATGGAAAGATACAGGCCCTGCCTAATCACTCCCCAAAGCAGGCAGGGTCATTAAAATCCTCATCCCAGAAGACAGCAGTTCTTTGGGAGGCTAAAGCTGTATCTTTCTGATGCCACTGTCACCCATCAGATAACATCCCCGCGAGACAACGGCCTGCCCTCCGGCACTCCCAGCCCCGAGACTCCCAGCTAGGATGAACTGCGTTTTACACAACAAGAAAATATCCACAAACAGATCACCTTTCACTTGGCATGCCAGTCCTCCCCAGAGAGGCAGAGACAGACAGACGGATGGACATAACAACAGAGCCTGTAAAGCCCTGGCTCTCAAATCTGCTCAGCAAGCAGCGAAGGCACAGCAGGCCAGCCGCCCGGCCTCGCTCACTCGTGTGCTGCTGCTGTACAAATATAGAAAGCAGAAAGTGGAACAACCGTTTCAGCGGCAGAGATTCTGCTCAGCTCAGAGAGGGAGGAGCAGTGGGGAGCTGAACCAGCCAAACTGCTTTACCCATACATGGTCTCTGAGAGATACCATTGCTAAGACAAGTTCGCGGGCACACGCGCACCCTCGGCCACTGTCACGCTCTGCGGGGAAAGGAAAGAATTAGAAGCCCACACATTTAAAGGAGTTTCTGTTTTGAAATGAATCCCGAGTCCATTTTGCTTGAGCCCACCGTAACAGTGCAGAAACGTCCCAACACTTCACCCACCAGCATTCAGGAAGCAGCTCGGCCACCAGACAAACCACGCTCACCACCAGCATCTCCACAGCTACTGAACCGGCCAGGTGCCCCTCGTTGCTTTGGCACACACACGTCCACACACTGAGCTCTCGGTGTGACCTTCACCCCTGCCCACATTGAATTGTGGCCATCTTTTCAAACCCCCCTCTTCCCTTTTAAGCATTTTCCTAAACCAGTAAGCATGACCCTTTCCCACTGGTTGATGCAAACTGCTAATGGTGACCTGCTGCATCGTGCCTGCTTTCCCAGTAGCCCTTTTTGCCAGTGTTTAAGCACAAACTAAATCTTTTTCTAGGCATTCTTCTCAAAAAGAGAATAAATCCACTTCTGTGCAGCATCCCCTCCCCTCCCTTCCCCCCCCCCCCCCCCCCTCCATCGTCCCTCCCTCCGACCCATAAGGAAAAGCCAAACAGCCATACCGACACCCCCCCGACACCTTTGGAGATCTAGTATAGTTCTACAGCCGTTCAACGTAACATATGCTTAACAAAGATGTTTTAGGTTACTTTTATGAAAAGAAAGTCCATGACAGTAATGCACAAATCAGGACTTTAAAATAGCTATTGATAGTCTGATTTTGATAATAAGAAAACACTTAGGTGAGGATCATCCTGAAAATACTGCTTAACATGTTAGTCAAGATCACTTCTGCCTACTCCTCTCCTATGCATGTGTTTCATTTGATGCACCTATAATCTCTGGTTTAGCATATAAACACTTTCTAGACAAGCCTTGTGTTTTGTTTTACATAGAGTGCTTAGAACTTTTGGGGAATAATGACAGGAAATATAATAATGAACCTTTCTGAAAACAGGACAGGGACTTCATTTTTCCTTTTGCCTATAGATATGAAAAAAAAAAAAAAAAAGAATGCCTCAGAACAAGTCTAAACATCTCCTTTGGAATAGAGAGTAGTGTTTTATATAATTAGTAAAGTAGTAACTATTCAAATTCTTTTATTATATCTTCAGCATAAAATCCTAAAATATACACAGTATGCACTGAGAATACGAAAAGTCTGTGCTGCTTCACAGTCCTTGTACACATTTATTTCTTACGCAGGCATGTTATACTGGATCGTGGGTCAGGTGGCAATGGCTATGAAAAAGAAGAGCAAAGAGGCTGATGTAGAGGGAAAGACTGGCTTTTGGAATCCACCAGCTTTGGAAATCAACAGACACTGGGAAAATTACCCCTGCAAGGTACTAGTTAGTTTAAGCTAGCCCAGTTGTTCCCTCTACAGAAAATGAAGTGAGGAAATGCAATTCATCCCAACTTAGGTAACTAAAATCAGGAAAGATGAAAACAAACCCTAGTTTTTACATCAGAAAGGTGATGAAGTCTGGAATACTGCAGCAGAAAGCTTCTTAACCCCAGATGTAACTGACATCTTACTAATTTATGACCAAGATTTAATTATAGAAATAAATATACTATATTATACATCTATTTGTGTCCAGTTAAACATTGTTTACAAAATATTAGCATATTATTAAAAAAATATATGCATTTTTTTCAAAGAATTCTCAATTTCAGTTACTTAGTGAAACGATGTTTTATCAGTATTTTATGTAAGATATTTCCATGGAGTAAACGTAAAAGCAGAAAAAATGCACTTAACCAATTCATGTGTTTTATTTTTATGCAAGGTAAAACTTAGAAGCTGCAAGGTTAATTATTATAATTTGGAAAAAGACAGTATAAGTAAAATGCAGATGCAGTAGTATCTATGTAATTAACTTATAATTGCAGCATAATCGCACAGTGGTATTGCTTTGCAGTAGATTGCTAAAGTGGATTTATAGTTACTTATGAATGGGTTAATTATATAAGTTTTGACATTATATTGAATTTGGATTTTGTAAAAAGTTACTTTAAATTATCAAATAAAGAGTGTATATTTTTTTTCAATTTTATCCTCAGAAGAACATTTAACTGTGTTTGCATCTAATATGTAGACAGCATGCAAAAGTTTTAGCAAGTAAAACATGAATCCTAAAAGGTTTTACTTTATACATTATGCATTATTTGTCATAACAGAGAGGTCATAAAAAATACATATAACTTGGGCTGATAAAACTGTAAGCAAAAGAAGGAAGACTGAAATATTAAGGTAAAAATATTCTAATGAAATGTAATTAAATACACAAAAGAAATAACAATAGAGTAATTTTAGAGAAACAGTGTGACACTATCATTCACTCTTTCACATGTTCTCCTGATACCCAGTAACAGAGAATGGCAGACAGCTGCATCAGTAGGTGAGAGTATATTGTATTACAGAGGAAACAAACTCTTCTATGCAGTTTTTCTTGATAGGTATAATAGTAATCTTAGGGAAAAAGGAAAGGAGAGAAGAACTCTTTGAAGCATGCTATCCCTTGATCAAACAACAAAACCCACAAGGTGGCTTCATAAGCTTGGTAAAATATTGGAGCAGCTAAGGAGAAGTTTTAGTGTCAGTTCATATTTTATTCATGCAACTATTTGTTCATTCAGTGTTTTGGGCTACATATTCTTTTCACTTCCATGGAGCAATAAAGCTGATTCTGATCATATCAAGGAAGTCTTTTGCCATCGCTATGTTGAATCCTAAAATTGGGCTCCCTCCAAAATAGCTGACAAAACAATACTGCAAGATGTTCAGAAGGCAACAGTGTTGTGCCTTTAACTTCAGGGCATAGGCTAATTAGAGAAATGTACACAGACACCTAAGGGTATGTGCCGGTTAACCCCAGATGTCTCTAGTATGTGTCAATGCAGCAGTGAACAACATCAGCACCAGGGCCATTGATAATATGAATGTACCTAGCACTATCCTCTGGTAGAAGCCAGACAGCATGAAAAAACCTACTGCATTGCCACTAAGACTAGTTAGCCTTTTGCATCCAAACTGCGTGCTGGGAATCATCCTTAGTTGTGCTAATATCTCAACACTGCCTGAAAGTTTTTTGACAGAGTATGATTTGTCCAGTCCAAACCCAATCAGGGTGTCCTAATCCTTCCCTAGCAAACATTACTATGATATATGTAATAAATAACATATACTATAATACAGTGTATATACGCAATAAATGTTCAGGGTTTTTTTTATTATTAAAAAAAATCATGTTCTGGGTCACAAAGTAAACAGTGTTAGTGTGATGTGTAATCTTAGTTAACTATAATTAAGGAAACAATTCTTTAACACTTTCTTTTATAAAAACTGAAGATGCCAAAAATAAAAATGAGTAGTTCAAGCAGGTATAGGAAATTCACACATCAAATAATATATCATCCTGACAACTTTCTTTACTAGAAGAATTAAAAAAAAAATCCTCTCAAATTCAGCACCAGCTTGCTGAAATGGATTAAATCAGCTGTGTAAATCATTTACACTGGAATTTAATAGAAGCTCAGATTTTCAAATTGTGGGATTTTTGCTTGGACACTAAGTGCATCTGCAGCAACAATGAGAATCTGGTGGGTGCCAATGAACAGCACAACAGGCACTGGTGCACAGGGGAACTCATGATATGGTTTGAGCCAGCATCTTTAGCAACATATTGACATCATGAGGTTTTAATAGTAATACTCAAAAAAAAAAAAACAAAAGAGAAAAAATGTGAGGAAGGAAGTTCAGTGGAGACTCCAATTAATTTGTAATTATTTTACCCAGGGTTCCCATCTAAAATTTTCACAGGAGTTCAGCACAAACCCACACATTATTTTAAATGTTTGAGTCCACTTTTAGCTATCTTGAAGATACCTTGCTTTGGTGTAAGCAAGGCTGAAACACTCCATCTGTTAGAGTGAAGTTTTGCCATCATGTAAGTATTTTAAAGAATAAAGAAATCTGGAAATCAGAAACTCATGAAGAAGATGCTCTTTGAAGAAAAGAAAAATCAGATGGATAAGACCTTATTGCTGAACAAACTACATTTACAAACTGCACTGTAACTGATGTCTCTCTTTAACTGCAGTCATCACCTTCTCCTGTCACGTCACACAGACACAAGAAAATAAAAAGGCCTTAGAAACCTTATTTTCTATCAGGCAGCAATAGCATTATCCACCTTTAAGCATTTTCTATTTCATAGCAGAAGATTCAGTACATTCTTATAACTTCTTACCAAAATTTAAATTATATTAAATAGGGCTTCATTTGCCAAGAAGACGTAAAAATCTCTCTTAAATATCTATTACACTAGCATGCTGCTGGAATTCAGAAGCAAGCACTGATATTATTTGCCTCACATCTCAATAATGTTCTAATAGTTAGACACTCAGTTATCAGGTTAACTCTATCATAGCAATAATTAACCAACCACACGATGAAAATACCAACATCTCTTCACAACCATGCAATGAAACGACATCATGAAAAAAACCAAAATCTTTTCTGGAAAATAAGATGTATAAGCACTAGAAAAAGCTGATTTTGCATTCTAACCTCAGGATCTGACACAGAATACCTAATTTCATGAACTTTACAGACTTCAGGAAGTACAAAATTGGCAAAAGAGCTGTTATCTTTACCTGTCTGTCTCTCTCTTTTTTTTTTTTTTTTTTTTTTTTGGTGTGTGTGTATGTGAACATACACATGAATTAGGTTCCAGATATTGATCTTATACTACCACTCTCCATAGCTGTTTAAGTATAGAAAATTATGGCTATAGATATTAGAATTATACAGGGTATGAACAAAAATTATGAAAACAAAGCAGAACAAAAATTCCCTTGAAAAGTACACTAAGAAGGCTTTTGAATTGCATATACAACAATGGAAGAAATGAGACTATAGAGCATCTTGGTATAATATAATCATATGTCCCTTATCTATACAAAATTTCATATAAAATGCAAGGAAGACAATGACATTGTACATACATTGTGATTTGATATATTAGCTGAGATGTATCTAGTACAAAATATCAATTATCATAATTAAGTTTATATATATATTATCTATAACACTACTGCTGTGCAGTGAACGTAGGAAGCTACAAAAGGCTAACTGAATCATAAATTCCAATTCTAGAAACTGTTAGAAACTCATAATATAGATATTTAGCAGTAGAAGAAATAATGATAACCTGCTACAGAGAGGCAGATAAACAAACCAGTCAGCTGGATTGGTGATCTGCTAGTTGCTATGATGTGCTTTTTGATTTTATCACAACACCAATAAACAATGTTGTTTTTCTGGGGTAATGTCTTATTTTATTTCTGTTTCAAAAGCCCGGTAGCTAGTTCATTGTCCTGCCATATCTGAAATCATAATTTCTAACAATAGCCACCAAATTTAAGAACCAAAAAGAAGACAAGAACCACACAAAACACACAAAAACCCCCATAACAAACCCCTAAACCCTTTACTTATCCTATTTGGAAGTTGGCTGCCATCCCCCAAGCTGCAGCTCACTAGTCCCTCTTTATTCAGCAAGAAATATAAAGATAAGTTTGACTCCATTACAGTGTGCTTGAAGGATTTCTAAACAAGGGATTGGTTTGATTGTTTGCTTCAGTATTTTTCTGAAATGTCTGTCCTGCATAGAGTTGGATATTTTAACACACTGAAGGCCTGAACTGTCTCTCTGGTCATCTCAGAAAGGGCCCGGGAAAGCCACCTTCCTTGTACAAGACCATAAAATAATTGGGTTAAGTCTGTCTTTCAGTCATGCAAAAGACAGGTCTCCAAAACTGGTCTTCTTCTAGGTCATCATGATGCCTCTTTAACTGGCATGAGAATCACTTGCAAACACAGAAAAAGGAAATCTGAACTTTCAGCTCTGTTGATAAAATCAGTGTTGAACAAAGTTGAATGTGGAAAAAATTCCACCCAAAGAGATTTGTTATTTTTTTTTTTCATTCTGTCTAGAAATAAAGAAAAAACTAATGATGAAATTGTAGCATAAAGAATGCTAAGAGCATCTCAACTTCAATCAAAATGGCTTCTTTTGCCAAAACAACGTGTGTAATTTCTGTGTCATTCAGTACTGCACACATTTTAATTCCCAGAAAATTATATCCCCCCTCTGAATGTCTAAAATTATTTTGAAGTTAAAATAAATATGATTTTTCTAAGCTCCTGGGTTTCAAATAAGGTGCACTTTCATGTGGAAAACAGTTCCATCTGCATTTTCTTTTCCAAATCATTATGGTGTTACCAGTATGCACAGTCACCGCTGCAGCCTGGTGTGGGAAGGACCATGACTCCTTGATGTGTCCATTCCCTTTAGGTCATGATTAGCCTTTGGAAAAGCTTTGAAAAAGCAGTTGCTTATTTTCACAGGGCACAATGACCACAAATATTGTTTACCGTAACACTGGGGAGCACACTCAAGGGAGACTTCTTGCATCTAGCAAGTAAAATCCATAACACAATCCTAAGTAATATGAGCATGAGAACAACTTTTTCTTGATAAATAGATAATGATTACAGAAGGATAGCTTATTGTACAGCAAGCAAAGCCATTTAGATAGTTACATGTACACTAGGCAAGTTCTTTTCTTGCTTTATAGCTTAGATACATCATAGTCAAAGTCAGAAAACACTGAGAAGACTTTTAATGTTTTACGGTTGTTTCTGAGCTCCAAATATCTAACAGGCTGTGGTTTAGAGTGATTTAACTGGCAGAACTAATGGACAATGCCTTTGGAGAAAGGTATCTTTGAATAATCTGTGCATCCAACAGGTCCCTTTCCTCATTCATGTTGTCCCACTCTGTCAGTGGCTAGGTTCTTAGGAAGAGCTCTGAATAGATCTCTCTGAAGTGCAGCATGGTTTGTTTTGCAATGAACCAGATGGCATCCAGTGACAGATAGATTCAAACAATACATTTCCAGAAGAGGACACTTCTGTTCCTCTGACAGTACCTGAATGACATATACTATCTATAGCTTCATTAAAATATCTAGAGATTCTCTGACAGTTACATGCAAAAGTGTTTGTTTCTGTTCAATAAAGAATGCATGTTGTTTGGTGGAATTCTTTTTATCTCTTTCTTGTTTGTTTGTTTGTTTGTTTGCTTTTTGTTTGTTTGTTTTTCTTGTTGTTTTTGTTGTTATAAAAAGGAAGAGGATAAGCAGATTCTTGTTCCTTTCATTCACAGGAGAACCAATAAAGTCACTCACATCTTCTGTCAAAGAGTCTCAAACAGTCTGGATGTACAATATTACAATTAGGTATCATTTTGTGATTCAGTGTTTAAAAAAAAATAATCAGGTGATATGTTTAGATGTATACTATATTTAGTGACATCTGAGTGGGGTCTGTATGACAAAGGCTGTGCTCTCTTGCTTTGACTTGCCTCTAGCAAAAATCAAAATGCCATCATTCACAGTTACGGATGGGATTCAGGGTCTCTGAGAAGACTAGCAATAAAACATAGTGAGGTTTGAATGCATTCCTTCCATTAGTGGATGAATGCCTTCTAATCACTAGAAATCCTCTAAATAGTCTCTATCAGAATAAAATAAGGTTTTGTTAAAAGTCTGAAATGTTTTTTGTTTTGGAAATTGTGTGTTATTTTAGTTCCATATTTCTGATTCTGTTCCATATTCAGAAGAAATTTATTTCTAAGGAAGGTTGAACTTAAGCTCTGGGTTTAGGAAAATAATCAGCTGCAGTTTGTATGATTCTGCTGTATGATATTTCAGGTGGACAGGCAGGGACTATGCTCAAACCCCAGAGGTTACATCCATTTTACAGAGATTACATTCTAACCACTCTTTGAAAACAGCATCTTATGAATCTCTAATGTTTCACTACCTTACCCATCTAACAAGAAGGATTTTGGTTTTGCAAAAATGAAATTGTTCCAATTCTTACCCTGCAATTAAGAACATAAGTGTTCTGTTCTTGTACTTTCAGAAGGTCTCATTCTAGGTCCTACTAAATATGAGCTTGCAAGCTTAGCTTTCTCTCTCTTTTGTGATAATAATTTGCCACTCAAAATTCTGGTTACAGAATGTGTTTTAAACACAGTGGATTTAAATCTGTACTTAAATTTAGTAATCTAAGCCAAATAAGTTGATAGAAAATTAGTGTAAAGATTATATAATGAACATGAAAATTAGGTAGATTGATACTTTGATATATTAACATTGAAAACCACATTTCCATTTTCACACATTACATGTAAGTTACCAGATAACACAATGCTGCTAAGTACTGACAATTCAGAAGCTGTGAATTTAGTTCGACAAGGAATGATAGTTTTTCTCACACAAGAATACAGAAACACCATCTGAAATGTAGGCATATGCTTTGAAGTACAGAGTAAGAGCAAAAGATTCTCAACATCTGCTAACAACTGTTGGAATGCTTGGGTTTGATCTTGGATATAATCTGTCAAATTGCATCAATCAAGTTAACTTACACTTCAAGATGTAATGAAATGTGACCAACACAATTAAACACAATAACATAATGTAGCAGCAAAGATGCATTCTTAATGATAGTGAGTAAAGAAACAGCATTTTGGGTTTAACTCAGAAAATACAGCTTGATTTTCTAGAGTATTTTTAGAATACAACATGTTTTGCTGAAGGTTTTTTGTCTGTTCTCACAGAAATTCAAAAGGGCACAACTAGGGCATTTCTAGCTATTGCACTGCGGAGGATTTAATTTGCAAGTAAATAAGGAAAAATGAACTGACCGTCTGCAACTTCCTGTAAAAAATGTGTTCTACCATCCCATTAATACAGATTGCAAGCTATAGACTGCATAGAGGGTGCATAGTATTGCTCAATTTCAAAAGGTATTTACACATACATAAACTTAGTTTCATTATAAATCGTAATTGAACAATGATGACAGACTTCTTGACCAAACTTTCACAAAAGCTTTATTGCCTTATTCTTCAGCTAAGTCCTTAATGAACTTGTGACTGGACATTGATAAATATAGTAATAATAACCATGTCAACACCACCTGAAGAAAGTAATCCCAGACAACAGTAACCAGCAAAAAACAGGTCTCTTTAATTCAGTTGCAAAAAGATTACAGCTACAATATTTGCTTTAAAAATGACAAGTCTTTCGTGTGACAGAAAAAAACTGTCAAGATTTTGCCACATCTTGTATATCTCCATATATGTATTTAGTTCCATAAATACAGCTGATTTTTTGTTATTATCTGTATGTATATTTATGTGTAATGCTTATGAGTATGCATCTTTATGTGTAAGCCTTAAAAGGTTATTTAGGATATATGAACAGTGTTTCAGTTTTATAATAATTGCTTAATAATCAGCTGGTTTTTTGATCAGTAAGTAAGTGACTGGTATAAAGAAAAACAACACTTCTACATCTTTTTCTGATACCAGTGCACTGCAAGACAAAGATAGGATGAGTTAGAAGACTGAGTAGGCTGCTAGCCTGCTGTACATGTTGGTGGTAATCTCATCACACAAAGCATAAGAATTTGGTATATCTATTTGTTTCTGAGAACTGGACTCCCATCAATCCCTTTCTTATCTTAGATTTAATCATTTGATTTGATTCACAATGCTGCTTATAGCAAGGATTCACAAAAGTGCTTACAAGAGATAGCCAGATCAGCTCCTGCTGGGTTTTGTTAGTATTTGTGCACTCCACTCCTTTAAAATGGTGCAACTTTATGTTTGAGACTCCATGCCTCCAGAAAGGAGTATATAATCTTATCTCAATACATGAACATTACCAATTCAAATCCAAGATATACAAGAAAATGCAATTCGATGGAAAAGAATGCAATCTAGAGATCAATCCTTAAATTAATTGTTGGGGGTTGGAGGGATTAAAAGCTTTTAAATCTCATGTCTTGTTTTCTTTGAGTGGGAGTTAAGAGTCCTAGCTTATATAGCCATTTTTCAAATTTTATGCCATCTACAGAGTGTTCAAAATACTGATTTAGAGCCTTAGGCTTTACATTTCCTGCTGGAAGATTTTTTTATTTTAAAAGAATTGTTTTCTGTAGAAAGGCAATCTCTTACTGCAGTCTGGTAAAATTCAAATCTGTGATGGCATCTCTAAAATTAAACCGAAAAAATCCCACAGGTGCTATTTTAGCTAAATAAGCTGCTGTAACAACAAAGTCTGTATGACATTAAAAATGCAACAAACTAACTTGGATTTCTAAATAAAATATAAATAAATAAGTACAGAAAGAATTTCAAACATCACTTCTCAAGACATGAAATGCTGGAAGACTATGAAATTGTACAAAATTTGAAGTTATCTTTCTTACCTTAATTACAGCTTTTTACCAATGTCCCAGAAGCAGAGAACATCCCATATTTTAAAGCAAAGACATATATCCATCCTACAAAAAAAAAAAAAAAAAAAAAGGAAAGGAAAAAGAAAGATAAAGAAGAAATTCGATAAATGTCTGCAATTTAAAAAAAAATTATTTCCCTTGTATCACATTGAAACTAGAAAGTAATACTAAAGTCCTGTTCAGTGTCAGAGGAAAGGAAGTTTACTTATTTTTGCTGCAAGGAAATCATTGTCATGTGAAAAATTTAATAAATGTTAAACTGGGAAGACAATGCAACACAACTGAAGACCCTTCTTGTGTCACCAATTCAAACAGCTTTTTAGAATGCCATAATTTTTTTCTATCATTGATTTGAACAACAGATTTTCTGACTTGTTATTCACATGACACAATTTAGTACACATTTTTTCTTAAACATAATATATTACACTATAAAGCAAATGGATATATTTGCTTCTTGTGAGGTCTGTGAACCCCTATTTCTTGGCCAAAAGATAGAATTACTGTTATATGCTCAAGGAAAAACATGCTCCAGGTGTAAAAACATGTATCTTAAAATGTGACTGTTCATCTTTGCTACCAATACCATTATCCACCCAACAAAGATAGTTCATCCACCTAGGGATGTAATACTTAACATCCAAAACACACATACATATATATACATATACACATACATATAGTTAAAAATATATATTTAAATATTTAGGATGTTGACAAAGTAAAGCCAAAACTTTTAGCTTCAAGTATATCTGATATCTTTGCTTCTTCACAAACTGTTAAACCCCTGCAGGACATGGTATTGACACAGGAACAGAACAGAACAGGAGATCTGATACATAATTTTCCCAGATCTTTTTGGTAATATATATGATTCCAAAGGAAGTTGGAACTTGGATGATCTTCCAGCTTCTTTTTGTACTAAACAAACATAAATCAATGAGTAATCATCTGCTGGCTTTAGGACCACAGAGGTGAAGAGGACAACAATCTCACCTGCCTACAGACTTAACTGGTTTTAACTGTTCTTCTGCTGAGTAACTGTATCAAAACCACTGATCATCCTTTCTTTCATGGAGCAGAAGATTATTTGCTGTTTTCCATTAAATTCTTGGAATAGAACCACATCCTTTAGTTTCAGCTATTTGTGGAGTCAAAATCATAAGAACACTTAGATCCTAAAAAGTCCTAGGTGTGATACCAGGTCATGTGATCACCAGATGCTGTTGTCATTTGAGGCTGAAATGGGAGATTTTAGTGCTGCTGACTGAACCTAAATCTGATTTTGGACTTGGCTTCAAACTTAACCATCTCAGTGCCCAAGCTTTAGTGCTTACCTAAAAGTGACCAAGCCCTCTCAGTTTAAGCTCAGTCAGCACTGTCCTGGCAGTGCTGGTCACATGGGATAAATTCACTGGTAAAGGAGACTTTTGTAGTAGGTGGTTCCAGATTTTCCGTCCTGTTTCTCAACTGTTATGCTTTAAGCAGCAAGATACTGAAATCCAGCAATGACAGTGAAAAAATAAAAGACAAACTGCCTGAAAAAAAAAGGAGTGGCTGCAATTTACAGTGACAATACTTGTCACTGAAGTTATGTGGATTGTCCTTCACACTTAGAGGAGCTAGCGTACATGTTGCCTTTGCCTCAGATAGGAAGGTGATGAAGGTGAAAAAGATGAACCAGAAGAGAAAATATGTCTATAAAAATAGTTTTATTTTATAGAAAAATTGCAGATCTTTTTTTTTTATTGCTTTTTATAATTTGTGCATACATCTGATCAAAATTTTACTTATTTCAAGTTTTTATGCTGAGTTCTTTGGATTTACACTACATATATGAACATGACTTTGTCAAGTAGTTACTTCTTCCTCAAATCAGTAGTCTGAAGATCAGAGTTGGCTGAGTAGACTCAAGAAAAGGAGAAATCCTGCTAGAGTAGATGCTAAGATAGTATCAATATTTTTACTCTTTTACTCGTTACCTGAAGAGATGCAATGCAACATTGAGGAAAATGTGTAAGCAAGAAAATGATCTCAATAAAACGTATTATTTATCTTGCTCTAACGCAAATCCTAGACAAGAACAAGGATATGAACACACACTTAGGAATGTGATAGAGTTATAATGATTTAATGAGTTACAGCTTATCAGTTGAGTTGCTATGAATTACTATTTGCATGATTTTCAGGTCTCCTCTCCTTGCAGGTTAATGTAAAAACTGAGATATAAGAGAAGATGTTTTGACTAAATTAGCTTGACTTTGTATTCAGTATAGCTGCATGTGAACATGCTGGCAGTTACGGAGGTTTAGCTAAGAGAAAGGTGTATCTTGCTAAGCCAATTCAACTTAGTCTGTATCTAAAGGAAATTGAATATTTTTTTTTTCTTCATGGATTTCAGTGAAACTACTCTAGCTTGCATTAATGTGATTGAAAGAATTGGGTGAAAGTGATTTATGAAATCTAGGGGGTTTTCCTTCTTCAATTTCTAATATTACATTTTCTTTCTCTCTAATTTCTGCTACTCTGACATTGCTTTTCTCTTTTCACTTGCTCTTGAAAGCTCATTTTAGTTGCTTCTCACACTGCAGGGACTACCTGGCTGTGCACCAGATTAATGTTAATGATAAAAAGTTCTGAAGTCTAAAAGTAACTAAATGGTCACTTGAAATTGAGGGAGAATGCTGTTCTTTAACTCAGGCAAATTCTGGATTTGGACTGTGAATAAATTAACAATAAAATGAGAAAAAAATGTTCTATCAGAGCAGTTCTGAAAAAAAATCCAAACAACTAAGTATAGTAATTTTGAAAACTGCTGCTTACATGTCTTGTTTTATCAGCAAGTGTGGAGTCCTCAGTGGAACACAAGATAGTCTTTCCAAGGATTTGCATTCATACAGTATATCAAAGGGGAAATGAAGCATTAATTATATATCTATAAGAACAAGCATGCCAAAACAATGCTATTGTTACAGGGAAAAAAGGTTACATATGGTGCTGAATTTAATTACCCAGAAAAGTGGCCAATAGCTACATGCTGCCTCTGATCTTATCCTAGCCTCCTTGCTGCTTCTCCTTTTTAGAATCACAGAATCATCAAAGTCAGAAACGACCTCCAAGATCATCAAGTCCAACTGTCTACTAAATATTATCAGGAACACTTAACCATGTCCTGAAGTGCCACCTCTAGACATTTTATAAACACCTCCAGGGATGGTGGTTCCACCATCTCCCTGGGGAGCCTGTTCCGATGCCTAACCACTCTCTCAGTAAAAAAATTTTTCCTAATATCTAACCTAAACCTCCTCTGGTGCAACTTAAGCTCAATTCCTCTTGTCCTACCACTAGCCAGCTGGGAGAAGAGACCATCCCCCACCTCACTACAACCTCCTTTCAGGTATTTGTAGAGAATAATAAGGTCTCCTCTCAACCTCCTCTTCTCCAGACTAAACAGCTCCAGCTCCCTCCATCACTCCTCATAAGACATTTTCTTGAGACCTTTTACCAGCTTCATTGCCCTTTTCTGATTCTGCAGCAACTCAATGTCTTTTTTATACTGTGGCACCCAAAACTGAGCACAGTATGCAAGGAGAGGCCTCACCGTTACTGAGTAGAAGGACACTATCATTTCTCTACTCCTGATGGTCACGCTGCTTTTGATAGAGGCCAGGATGCTCTTGGCCTTCTTGGCCACCTGGGCACACTGCTGGCTCATGTACATCTCGATGTCAATCAGCACCCCCAGGTCCTTTTTGTCCAGGAAGCTTTCCAGCCACTCTTCCCCAAGCCTGTGGTGTTACGTGGGGTTGTTTTGACCAAAGTACAGGACCTGGTACTTGGCCTTGTTAAACCTCATCCCATTGACCTCAGCCCACTGATCCAGACTGTCCAGATACCTCTGCAGAGTCTTCCTTGCCTCGAACAGATCGACATTCCTGCTCAATTTGGTGTTGAATGCATACTTGCTGAGGGTGCACACAATCCCCTCGTCCAGATCATCAATAAAGATATTAAACAAGACTGGCCCCAAAACTGAGAGTATCCCTATCCTTTGGTGAGACTTCCTATCATGTGGTTCTTGTCATGTGGTGAGGAGTGACTACCAGGCAAATCATGGTGAGACTGGTCTAAGCAAACTGGGCTTTGGTCGCTCCTCTCCCCCAGGTAAACTTCTTGTAGGGTATAAAGAAGTGACTTTGCTGACATGTCTTTAACTTCATTTTTACAACAGAAGAATATATAAATTGCTCTACCATATACTGAGCTTTACAAATCATAGATCATGGGGTGCTCACTCAACATGGACTGTAGTACCTATCCAGTCTCATGAGCCCTGTAATATACACTTCTGAGAAAAAAAATTAAAAAAAAATGTGTCATGCTTCATGCTGTATGCATGAAGTTTTCTTCTGCTGGTCCTTTACCATGACTCCTAGATCACACATTTTCAGCACAGTTGAATCCTGTGATTAATTTCAAAACAAACTGTGTCTGCCATGATGGTTTTTTGGTGTAAAACAGAAAGTCCTGCATTGCATAGCAGCCAGGGAGTGTCTGCCACAGGTTGTTCACTATGGCTGCTTCCCATGGTTCATCATCTGGTTAATGAAACTTCCTGACTATATGACTTCGCATGTGAATAGAGGGAAAATCCCCTCATCAGCTGCCCTGTGGTACAGTACATCATCATGGATCAATGCTCCAAAATCTTTATCTAATAAAAAACATTGACAAGTTTCCTTGATACTACAATGCAAATTACTTCAAAAAGTATTTCAAGTTCTTTCCTCATAAGACTCAGCTATATAGGAAAATTCACCCAATTAGCTATGGGAGAAGTCTGGAAGACATTCAGGATACCATTTTTTGCATTGTGATACTAGATAAAGAGCAAATACCAGCCCCAGGCAACCACAGTGCTTGTAAGAAGTATGTTTTCTCAGTCTGCTTTCCAATTTCTTTTTTCTCATTCTCTTTGGAAAGTTGAATGGATCTTACATATCTAGGGAGCAGCTTTCTCTTGTGAAGTTGTATGTTGAAGACAGAACCCATCTATTTTTCTGTTATGTCTGCTACAATGTTTTCAGATAGATAGACTATAAAGTAAAATCAAAATGGACCATTCTAGAACATACAGCATGATTTTGCCCATAATGCAGATTTAAAAAGATCATAACTTTTTATCTGACTGTTGTGTCAAGTAAAGTTATCTGTTTACTAAACTTTCTTTGGCAATTTTTTTTCACAGTCAGATCAACATTTGCTATTGCATTGCAGTTTACCACTACATTATACTCTTGCTGCTCCAGTTTAGTCACAATCATTAGAGGATAAACTCCATTACAGATGCTTTTATAAGCACCTCCATGGTGGGACTGAAAATCTGGGTCAATTTTTTCACTGAAAAGTGAATCAAATTTCTTTCTGATGATACTGGAAACCATGATACAGAAAACCATGATACAGAAAAACTCTACTGTATATCCTGGTAAACTTTATAATAGACTCCTAAAGCTTGATCAGCATTACTAACCACTAGCATGAAATCACACACCTCTGTTGCAGCAGCTACTAATAAATGCTCATCCGGCTAATGCTTTATTACAGGTTGGAGCTTATCAACTCTAGGAACCACATGACACTCTCATTTACTGTCATGTACTTCTACATTCTCTCATCTCTATGACGGTGTCATTTTGTATGAATGTGAGACAGAATTAGCCCCATGAATCTCATGGGGAAATGACATAAGTAAATGAATATCACTGTAAACATGGATTAAAAGAATCCTAAAGAAGGTGTTAAAAATCCCCTGCTTCCTGTGCAGTTTCAGCAACTTCTCTCTTTTATGCTCTTAGTCTGAATATCTTAACAAAAATAAGATTCCTGTGAGGCCACTGTGTTTCTGGACATGAAATCACTATTTAGCATTCATACTGCTTTATGAAGGGAAGCAGAATAGGTTTTGGATATCACTAATTTCACTTTTACTACTACTACTTGGGCAAGTGGTGCAGGACAGGACTGTTCTGCCTCACATTTGCAAAATTTTAATCCTTAGTCAGTCCCATAGGAACAAACAGATGCATATAAAATATTTGCTATTACTCAAAATGAAGAATTATTGCACAATCAGGATTACTGACACATCTGAAGCTCCTTAGCTTTTAGGATTATCTTCGGGTCAAGTAGGATGATTTTCTCCTATTTCTGTCCTCACTGAAGGTGCTGTGTTAGGCAAGGAGCACATCACTGTATCTCAGCTTCTTCTTTCATAGAATGGGTATAAGGCAATCTCCCTGCCATCCTTTGTGCCATTCTTTTAGGTCTTCTGATAAAACATGCTAAAAGAAGCACTATGTATTATTCATATATTAATTCGCTCTGGCATATTGGTTTCAGGAAACTTCATCTAAGTGCACTGGGAAATCAACATCAAAGAAATGCAGAGCTGCACACACTGAATACACTCAGCAGTGGAGCAGGCCAGGCTTGACACAGCTCTGAAAAGCAAATATAAACTGAGCATAGAAACTCTGTGACCAGAAAAAGAACAAAAGAAAAGGCCCGATAATAACTTTTCTACTGCTTTTGGGGGAGTCTTGTACAGCTTAGTAGCAAATTAGACCCTGTTAGGGCAGCCCAAAATGTTTATAGAGATAATTTAATCAAGAAAGAGTTGGTCCTGGACAAAACATAAAATGACTACAATTCTGAGTTCCTTGGTTTTCAGCCTGAATTTTTAGGTGGAACTCCATCTTAGAGAGTTTTGAGATACTGTTGTTCTTATTTAGTCTTTAATATATCTTGTGTGGGCCATCCAAAAAATGACTTCTTCAAAGACCCACATCACATCTAAGCTTGTGGAACAAATTACCAGTGCAAGAATTTTTAAAAAACCTTTTTCTTATTCATTCACCAGAGCTTTTCCTTTGGAGCATTTATTTAACCATTTTAACCCCAAATTTATATATATATATATATGTATGGTATAATATTTTGGGTTTTCCTCATTTCTGTCTAGCATTTTGAAAGACTGTTTTCATATATGCATATAGAAAACAACTCGGAACTCTGTGGGTATAAGTAGAATATCACCAAGCAGAACCAAGATGATCCCTACAAAAACTTTATGGCATAATTTCCTATAATGAACCTTGAAGCTCAAAATCTCAGTTCTGTAAACAAAGGCGGTATATGTGCACTGAGGGAAGACAATTCATAGTAATTTTGTCAGCAAAATTGTTACAGTAAAGGCCTAAGCAACACTTCATCTACCTGTCACTTGTCTTGAAAGGGCAGATTACTTTTTCCTCAATCTTGGCACATCCAATTAAGGTAGACTTACAAGCCAGGCAGGTGTAAAGTGCAAGCCAGCACTTGTTCACATTAGCAATTATCAATGGAAAAAATACATAAGTGCTGAGGCTTGGCACAACAGTTACCCTGGCAACCGTTAGCACTCAGAGCCTCAGCAGAGACTAACATGACAGTTTGACATCTTTTGCCATAAAAAAGATGATGGCATTCTCTCTTTCTCTCTCTGTTTTTTTCCCTTCCCCTCTTCTTGTACTGTTTTTCGAAAGATCTTGGAGTTGACCCTGACTTGTTTAACTCTAGACACTCACCTACCATTGTGTAGGGCACCTAATTGAGCTCTCCTGTTTTGCATTTTCTGGGGGAACCAAGTGTGTTTACTGTTTACCTGTCCAAGCCCGAAGAGCAGGAAGGAAGGGTAGAGAAGATGCATTAGTGCTATTGACCCAAGATAACCAGAGGACTGCTGGCCAAGATAAGTTCACTCAATGCTATCCTTTATTTATGCTGATATTCTGAAATATCCAATAAGGCACAACATTCATCTTTCTCAAGATACTGACCTTTCTCACTTATGCATGGACCTTTGCAAATAGTTCTTTCTTTACTCACTAACTTCTCAAAAAGGAAGAGAAGGGAGAGTATGTGTATTTTGTGTACAAGGGAAAAAAAAAACCATCATTCTACCAAGGAACTCAAGTCTAAGCAAACTCTGCAGAAAGTATAACTTTAGAACATACCCAATCGCCCAGCCCTTGAAGACAGAAGAGCTTGAAGAACACTCAGCATCATTTTGCATTAGGCCTTGTTCTGTGGGATGCTTGTGGACTAAATTGTTTGATCTCATTGACTCAGCTGCCAATAATGTTATTTCTATTTGGCATTTTTATGCCAAATAAAGAGTGATATGCCTACATCAAAATTTTGTTAACTAGTGATTGTTCCATTTAAAGTTTACCTGATTTTCCCTTTGTTGCTGCTTGGGAGCGCTTTCTTTTTGTTATTTTTAATGTCCCTTTTCTAAGCAGTCTTTTGTCATCCATTGTTTTATTTCAGTCTTACTTTGTCTTTAATTTTGTTCACATTTTTCAATTTTAAAAGTTAAATTAAAATCTTAATGTTGTAAATCTCACCTAATTTTATTTTCAATGACTTATTTTCTTTCTTCTTTCTCCCTTCGTGCATGTCATTCCTGTCCTTCAACTCATCATGTTCTCACTCACTGCCATCTCCAAATGGAGAAGAGTGGATGAAACAGAAATCTGAGTATAAAAGAAAATGTTTCTTGCTGAAATTGGGCTGATAGTTAATTCCTACTCTTAAATTCTAAACAAACCGAATGCATACCCTGAAAGGTATGCAGAAAATTAAACATCACCCAGCATTTACAAGACAATTCTACATTTGCTTATTATTGCATATGCCGCACACTTAGACCTCACAGATTTCAAAAGAGTAGGTTTGGGCTATGGAATAACATTGACCTGAAAATACAAGATGTGGAGCCAAATCTCACTGCCTATGTTCCTATGATCTGTTCCCATGGGCAAACAGAATCCATGGTGTAACTTTAATTCTGTCAGCAGGATGAAGGCATAAAAAATAAAAATAATAAACATTTTACAACATTAAACAATCTTTCACAGTTAGTCAGTCTGAAAATTTTGACCAGCATTAAATTTACTGGAATGTTTCTAATCGTGAACAAGAAAATCATACTTCCTCTGATGCAGTTGCATTGATTAGAAATGTGAACCAATAAACATTATTACTACTTTCAGATTCTGGGATTAACAGAAACTTACTCCTTTCCCTGTTATTTTGTGGACTGCATTGCAATCTCTTCCACAGCAATGTAATTTAATTTAAAAATCATGATGTTTTAAGTACTTGAGAAGCAGTTACAACCACTCAGTCAGAGAAAGGTCATGTTAACATAAATATTGAAAAGAATGATAATTAGGCAAGAAAAACAGCAAAACACATTAAAGAGAAATGAGGCAATTTTTAAATGTTAACATCTCAATTCAGAAATGTTTACATTACATTTAATGGTTCTGTTTTCAACGAGCATTCCAATAAAAAAAAAATTATTGAGCAAAATTATGGAAGAGAATTACAACCAAAAATGACATTGTATACATTTTACTATGTTGAGAGAAAATGAATTGACTGAAACTTGGTAAACATAACAGAATTCGAATAGTCCAAGCGTAATTTACCACAGAACGAAACTACTCTTTTATTAAAAGGAAAGTACTTAATCTTTTGATAATAGTTCATAATTTAAAATTCTGAGCATTTGAAATAGTTGCAAAATATTTAATTATTTCTATGAATTATTCTGCCCATATCGGGTTGGATAAAGGTAAGAATGTCACAGCAGTGTTAGCAATTTCATAGCCTGAAATACACTATGGCTGCTTCTCACAGTATTGCTTTCCACATAATCCAGACTTGTTATCAAGATACACACCCTTAAAGACACTTCCATGCAGGCTAAGCTTTTTCTTGTTTCAGCATGATTTCTAAATTACAACATATGCTTTTCAAATTTAATTTTGAGGGATGGTTTTATATTAATTAAAAATATTACAAGAAAACTTAAAACTTTTATCAAAAGATTCCAGTTTTTATATAAACTCAGTTGATTTTTATATTTTTTCCTTTTCTTCTCACAGCTGTTACAAACTGAATACATTCATTTTAAAAGATATTTTAAGGCAAAAAGCTAAATCTGCCTCCCAGGAAAAGCGAATCGTTTTCCAGTTAGGATTGTAATCTATCTAGGCACCACAACCAGATTTAGATTGTCATGACAATTCAGCAGTAGCATAATATAGTCCCTGAAACAAGGTCATTGTAATACAGCTAAACAGGGATGAAACAGTAAGGGCATTGACAGGGCCACAGAGCAATATAGAAACGGCCTTGCAGCTTAACTGGTTTTTTGTTTTTTATTCTCAGTGTATTTGCCATATTATAGATCCACACAGTTTATCCTGCACAATTATCAGGTCAAGGAAATATTTCTGGGTTTATTTATTTTCGAGTCAAAGGGAAGGAGGAATTGGTAACACAGAAGTCAGATGTTAATTAATTAAGATATTGTGAGAAGTGATAAATTTAACTAAGAATTCCTTCTTTAATTACAGCATCTTACACTCTCTTTTAAAATGCAAATTAATCCGCTTAAGTGAATTCTCTTTAAAAGGGCTGTCATGTGAGACGACCTTTATTTGCAGAGACCTGAGAACCTGAAATTTAAAAGAGAATGGCAGAAGATGTTTCAGGGATCTTAGAGCTTTAAATGTATATTAAATACCCTGACTAAAAATATGTCCCTCTGGTTTTCATTCCTGGGGTCAGTATCTCTCGCCCTCTTGCAGCATATCTGCCAACAATGTAATATCAGCAGACATCAGTGTGAGCATCACAACAGGAGCATGAGAAAGTTGCTTGCTGTTGTTGTAAACAACAGAGCCATAATTCCAGCTAGAAAAATCATGGATATCAGAAGGTCCATCACCCTGTAACACTTCTTACACTTTTCTCTGTAAACTCTGACATCCAAATTTTATCCAAAAACGAAAAACGAAAAACAGAAGGTGCATGAAATTATAACAAACTTATGTGAAGCAACAGTAGCAATAAAAGTAATATCAAAACTGTGGCTATATTATTCTACTCCTTGATACAAATCTAGCCACTTATACAGCATTTATCATTAAGAGTACTGTTCAGTCAGTTTTCAGGAAACCTAGTAACACATTGCTGTGATTTCTGTAAATAAGCTATTATTTTGCAAGCAAAAAGCTGATATTTGCTTTTGACCAAATTATGTCTCATGGTAAAGCATATATCTGCAAAAAGTTTAACAAAAATGTACTTCTGCAAAAGAAATTCCATCTCAGCATTAATGGTACTGGGAAATAGGGTAGGAAGTCTGTCCCTGGGAAAAAATGGGAAAGCAAAGCTTAGTAGAAAATAGCATAAAAACAAGAGGGTGTCAAGAAATTATTCCTAGATAACCTACCCAAAGGATGAAAAATATCCCTATCTAGTCTATGTTTGGGGCCTTTCTGTAAACGTCTCTGGCAGTGATGCCACAGTCTCCCAGGAAACCTAGTTGTGTTTTGCTTTCCTGTTAGAAAGTTCTCCAAGAAATTTCAGCCAGATGTATCTGATTCAGTTGAAGCCTTTACTTCTTACTCTACTCAATGAGGACAAAGAAAATTTTTTATTCATTTTCCCTTTGAGGTCTCTTCTGCATATTTGGAGATGATTATCCTTTCTTCCTTCAGTCTTCTCATCTCTAGACTAAACAGTCTCAGCTCTTTCAGGGATTGCACTGATTTCATAATGTCTAGTTACCATTTTTGGAATTTGAACAAACTCAACAGATGTATAAAGATACTAGAGTGACCCAACAGCGTCTTCAAAATGTAAATACGCTTTACACACTAGTATTTGTTGATTCTTGCAGAGGAAATTCCTGTTGCCTAATATTGATAAAAACAGCAAGGATCAAATTGTGTCAACTGACATGAATAACACTGGCCAGTGGTTTACCATACCAAATTAGTGAATCAGAAATACTTTTATTACCTATCAGAGGTCATCCCTTTGTGTGCTATCATTCCTTAGCTCAAGAATGTCTGATGACCAATACACATGAGATTTTCAAAAAATGAGCTGTTCTAAATCTTGCTTTTGTGTGTTCATTTGTTTCTGGTATAACAATCATCACAAAAATTCTTGAAGAGAAGATTTTATCAATGGTATTTAACTCTCTCCTGAGAACTGGGCTGAAGTGATGATATTGATCCTTAAAATCTTAGCTTTTATGCCTATTTTAAAATCAGGATTTGGTGTCTGCACAAGCCATTTGATGTGGGGAAGTAGCCTTTTTCCAAGGGGATTGACTATGCACGTAGCAACTTAAATCTGTGAAAATGAATCAACCGAGTCAGCTGCCGATGACTGCAAAAATGGTCTGGATGCCGTTTACTGTTGCCTTTTCAAGCAGGAGCTTGAAATTAGGAGAATTATAGCAAAACTGTCATTGAGGACAGATCGAGTGCCTGGAATTTTCAACTCAAACCTATTCTTATCCCTTATGCAGGAGAAAGATAAGTGGGGAAAAACAAAAATTAACAACCGTAAGAGTTCTACCAGCTGCATTTCATCTTATTTATTGTTGCTATTTATTTATATATATATTTAAAAGCTTAAATGCTATGCATCAAGTTAAACCATACAAATGTATACTTTATTGCAGCACTACAGGTTTTAATATCATGTATTATTATTCTCTTAGCACCTAGAAACCAGTATCACACTTTAAGGCCCCACTGTGTAAGTCTCTGCAAGTGAGACAAGGGCAATTGTTGCCTCAGACGGCACACAATGTAGGATTTTTAAAGGATGAAACACATGACCAGACAGACATCAAGAGGGACAGGTAGGGTGACAAGGTGATGTAAAAATCAGTACATTTACTTGAAGAAGCAAGCTTTGCAGCAGAGATAAGGGTGTCAGTGCAGAACTGAGTACAGGGAGAGCTCTTTCTCTTCCTTAGCTGCTTCTTGCTTTGTGTCACACCTGCTTGTTGCTTTGTGGCTTCAGACAAAGCCCTATCTTGTGACTGGTTCTTCCTGGGCTCTTCACTGCACCTGCATGGAGCCAGCAATGGAATGAGGGCAAATTATTTCCAACAGAAACAAACTCTGGGTTTACCTAGCAGCACTGGGGTGCCTTGCACAGCCAGAGGAAAACATTGATACAAACATGTTATATTAAAATTACTAGCATTTGTCTTGTGCTGTGAGCATCTATTCCCTACATGAAAAAATATAACATCAGCAAGGGACTACAAAACCTCCATAACCTTAAAAGATGAAAGAAAAAAAAGAAAGCAATGCCTAGCTGGTTAACAAACGTAGGGTGGAAAAGCAAGCACTCTAGCTGAAACACCTTGTAGAAGATGCCTGTCATCTGCTCCCTTTTTTTCCCACTGTGGAACTTCTAGTCTGGATTCCTCCTACAAGTCTGTCATGACACAAAAAGAGATGATTTATTAGCTACTCTTGACCTCTTTGAGTCTTTGTAGGTTAAAGCAAGCATCCTGGTTTCCAATGACTTTCACAGAAATGTGTATTCCCTATTTTATAGTTTGTGATGTAAAGTCTAGTCTTAAGGCAGATCTGTTGGTTTGTGTTCAGTGTTTTACTCAAAAGGATTTTGTATATGACTATGCATATTCTGAAATTGTCTCCTACCTCAATAAGCCATCCCAGGGTCTGAGATCAGCTGAACTGGTTTCAGAAATAGTTGGTGGACAGAAAAAGATAGTAAATGCTGGTAAGTTTTGCTTTCAATGGATGGACTCCCAGCTATGCAATTTAATCTACTTCATCAGCCCTCTCTCCCTAGCATCCAAAATAACTAAACACTTACTGAAGTGCTTCTTAATTATACCCACTGTATTCTAACTTTTAGGATCCATCCCTCTGTTCAATGAGAGAGAGTGAGGTATGAAACAACAGACCCATGAGATCTAACTGGAGAGCAATTAAACTTTAAAAATGTCATGTGTGGTCTCAAGGCTAGTACATGCACTTGGCTGAATAGCCCAGACTATGGATATAGTATATTTTGATTTAGGGGGTTTCCCACATAGGAAATGTTTGGCCTACATACTCTTATCAAAAATAGTGTGCTGCAAGTGGTGATTGGGATTTTTCTACCTATTGATCATACTGACTATAGAAGTCAAAAGTACAGGGCTGACAAGACTTGCATTTGTTATATAAATGCTTATCATGTTGAAATCTGCACTCTTGAAGGTTTATGGAGCTGAGGTAGATAAAAAGACATACTGCATATTGCTATTTGATTTCTCTTAAGCTAAAAGAGTCCATGGCTCTCTGGAAACTAGAGATGAACTACAGATATCCAAAGTTAGGTGTTTACAGGCAGCATTTATATGCAGACAAGGTGTATAACCCATATTCTCCAGAGATCAAAGTGATAAACTCCTTGGGGTTGGTATTCATCTCCTAAAGCACAGTCCAAACCATATCAGTAAGGTAATACCCTGGACACCTCAACAGTCTATTTACTGTAACTTGGACACCTAGTGCCATTTGAGATGTTCTGGGCTATTGCATCTGATCTCAAACATCCATTCCAGAAATGTGGAGATCTACAATACACCCTGTGACAGGCAGGTGATTTCAGAATCAGAAACCATTCTGATACCTCCACTTAGACATATGAATTGTGTCTTGTTGACTGTATTGACAATCTTCATTGACTGAAATGATAAATATCTAGCATACAGATAGACTGTTATCTATAAAGTAGTTAACTGAATCTGAAGCTACACTAGGTGATAAACAGACACTGCTTTAGATTGTTGTTAAAAAAACCCTCAACTTGATCGAAATGGACAGCCATTTACCAGCTGAACATCTAAACAACAATTGAAACTAAATGATATATATGTCAGTGCAATGCAAAATGTAGATAGACTTGGATAATATCTATGAATGACATTATCACAGCATCAGTACTAACCTGAGGTGCTTAAAATTAAACCAGAGCCTATACACTGTGACCAGTCCAGAGACAAAAAATCATCCAAAGCCAAATGAAAATAATGCTATTCACCAATGCGACAGAAATTATTGGATGCTACCTAGAGATACAGTTACTTGGCTGACTTTGCTATGTCCTTGAAAATAACTGCAGCAGAAGGTTACAAAAAGACTTTTTGGGAGGAAGACAGGATTAAACTCCTTGAAATCTCAACCTGTCAAAAGCTTTGCTGCCAGATGAACATCTAATTTTCTCTAGAAAGGTACCTTTTTAGAACAATTATGCCTACCCCAGGATTTTTGTCTTTTCAGTGAGAATATATACTACTAGCCTACCTTGAATACCTGATATTTGGAGTGTGGCAAGATGAATCTCACCCTAGATTGTAGACATGGCTTTAAATTTTTCACTCTACTTAGAGCGTCTAATTCAGGGCTCAATCCCCATTTCAGTGGACAACAAGTGTGCTAGTTCCTTGGAGGATTTAGGTGTCTGTTCCTTCATGTTCCAGTTCATTGTCTGTCCACTATGGATAATCTGTCAGATAAGAATGTCCTTACCTCACAGTGGTATTGCAATAGATAAATATAAAAACATTGCCACATGCATAAAGATTAAGGTAATAGAGACTATCTTGGCATATTAGCCAGGTGGCATCATGAATTAGTATGAAAATCAATGCAAATAACAAAACGGAGTATATTTTAAGGTGGAACTTTATTTGACTTCTACTGGCTATGGTAGGAGACAAAGATATGCTATAGCTCTTTATTCTCATCATCTTGGTCTGTCTTCACACTCTGTTGTCATTACTGTAAAATCTCAACAACAATTTTGGATTCACTCTTCACTTAAACTTCTCTGCCTAGCTAGTCAGTTGAAACTGCCATTATTTTTACTACTTTTCTTGCATCTTAATTTGGGGTCACCTGCCATTTTTGAGGCATCTGGGGGAGACTGGAAGGGAAAGAATATTGAATCTTCTAAGACCAGACCTATAGCCATTTTAGAGATCTGTATTATCTTGTAACTTTAACAAGGCAGTTCCATTATGTACTCTCATTACTTCCCCATATCTGCACTGGAGTGCATTAAGAATGTGAGAGTGTGTCCAGCAGATCAAGGAAGGTTCTCCTCCCCCTCTACTCTGTCCTAGTGAGACCTCACCTGGAGTATTGCATCCAGTTCTTGGCTTCCCAGGTCAAAAGAAACAGAGAGAAACTTGAGAGAGTCCAACAGAGGGCTACAAGGATGATTAAGGGGCTGGAACACCTGCCTTATGAGGAAAGACTGAGAGACCTGGGGCTTTTTAGTCTGGAGAGGAGAAGACTGAAAGGGGATCTAATTAATGTCTATAAATACATAAAGGCTGGACATCAAGAAGGCAGGGACAACCTCTTTTCACTTGTACCTTGTGATAGGATGAGGGGCAATGAATTCAAGCTAGAGTACAGGAAGTTCCACCTCAACATGAGGAAGAACTTCTTCACTGTAAGAGTTGTAGAACATTGAAATAGACTTCCCAGAGAGGTTATGGAGTCTCCTTCTCTGGAGAATTTCAAGACCTGTCTGGACGCATTTCTGTGTGATCTACTCTAGTTTTGTCCTGTTCTGTCAGGGAGGTTGGACTCTATGATCTTCAGAGGTCCCTTCCAACCCCTAACATTCTGTCATCCTGTGATATCCTTAGTGAGGCATGCAAATGTTTGCCAAAGGACTTTCCTATTTTCTTTACTGTTTTCCTTAGAATTACAGAGCCTAATACATTTGACTCCCAGGACTTCAACAGTTTTCAATCATTCTAATTGCCTTGTTATATGATCTTAGGCAATCTTTATAACTTTTTCATTTCCTTCCAAAAAAATCTGTATTTCTCTGTGTCACCATAACTGCTCCCTCCTTTCCGAGTACTAATAGTGGAGGCCCTCAGTGATGTCAAGTTAATTTTTTTTGTGTCCTTCAGTGGTAGGGCAAAACAGTATTTTGTAGTATTTGACTGATAAAAGGTAACATCTCCCAGAGATGATATTTTTCTACTTTCCATACGGAAAGTCCAAAAGTATGTACAGTATTCCGGTACATATTTGTACTTATTCACCTAAGTAGACTGTGTTGCACAAAGATATAAATGAGGCTCACAACCACAGAAATCTATATTCTCTCCTATATCATTATTATATGTCTGGAGTCCAACAACACAGATATCTCAAAGACTGTCACATAAGTCTATACAGCTTTTTGGCCATCTTATAACAAACCCTGTTCACTAAACACCTAAAAGTACTGATGCTAAATATTCTATTTTAGTTGATCAGTGGTGCAAAATTAAAGCACACTGTCATAAATCACATGTATCTTCTGGAATTATGTTTCTGGGAATCGTTTCAACAAAAAGGCAGAAATCCTGCATATAGCCAAAAAGCATAAATAAAGAAGAACAGGAAAAAAACCCACAACAATAAAATATCTTCAACTCTAGTGCATTTGCCAATTTTGTTCTCCAAAAATTATTACATCCTGTTTTAATTTTGTCTTGGAAAGTGGTGGAATTGAGCTGGATATACCCAAAAAAATTCCCAGCCCCTCCCTTGTCATCATGTGTGGCAGGGCTATGGGATTCCCTCATACTTCTGTTGTGGGACCGCTTCACTCTTCTGTTGTGGGAACATCTTTCTTTAAAGACATGTCCTGGAGGGAGATAAAGGCAGGGCTGTGATACACAATAAGAATAGAAGCCACGCCTAACTGAGGTAGACCAATGCACATTTCTATAGTAATTTCCTTCTTTTTCCAGCCAGCAGGACATTCCAAGCTTTGAGTGGTTTTAAATTTAACAAATTTCATACTGTATTTCCAAGCTTTTCCTCTGTGAATGGCTTGCTTTCTTGGGAATTTCATCTTGTGGTAGATCAGTTTTCCATGAAAATCACTGTGCTGCTGCCATGTGCACTTGCCTTACTGCCCTCTGGGGAAGCCTCATGGAAGAGAGGTTTGCCTAATGCCTTGTCAGTGAGACAATCTTCATTTGATGTTCATGGCTTAATAGACACCAGAAAATTCACTCTGAGATCAGTGAGGTGCATGCTCTCTGCTGTGTGCTGGAGTGTGGATCGAGGCTGATGGCCTATTCCTGTGAGTAGAGCATTCATGATGCCTTCCTCTAGTCTCTAATAAGGGCTGCAGTACTTGTTTAAGGACATAAGAGTGGCAAGGTTCATAGTCTATTTTGTTAGTTCAATTGATACTGTCAGAACAAAAAGCTATCTTTCAAGTTGCATGCACACTCTTTAGATCTGATACAGAGGAAGCTAACTTTAAAATAAGTACAGGTAAAGATAATTAAAGATTAATTACAGTGATTGTAAACTGCTAAGCAGTCTGAACAAAAACAGTCCTGCCTGTGAAAAGCAATGAGAGCAGGAAGGAAAGGGATAATGCCAGCTACTGATAAATATCAATAAAATCAGGTATGATATGGGAAAGGATAAGTGGATGATGACTTTAAATTATTTCCTCCAATAGTGTACCAGGGTGGGGGCAATGACACAAAAATGCATTAGGTTTAAAAGTGAGCAAAAGGAGATACTTATTCATGTATCATATACTTACAATTAAAAGCTTTGTTATAACAGAGTAAAAAAGCATAACAGAGTTATGCAGACCAGAGAAATTCATGTAGCTATCAGAGATTAGAGTTTGGACACAATCTTATCCTTTGGAAGTTTCTAGATGTTGACAGCCAAAAGCTGGGAAGATAATAATCCCTCTGTACATGCCCCGTTTCTCATATTCATCTTTAGGTGACTGTTACTGCCTGCTTCCAAAGACAGGATATTGGCTTGATGAGCCCTGTGGTTTGATATAGGGTGATGGCTCTCATGTTCTTCAGTTAATAATTACAGTTAATGAAAGAGTGAGAACACTGACAATTTTCATCTCTAAAGTACTCCTAGTAAGTGTGAAATGTTGTAATTCAGTGTGCAGTCTCATTTTAGCTGGGTCATGCAGCAGTAGTGGAAAGCTCTCTCACAACTGGGGGTACTAGAAAAGTCATTTGGTGTAGTTACTCATTTTGCTTGCATATTCTTGGGCTTCTAATGCTTACTTCTGTCAGGATGGTTAAATCTGCATTTAACAGATGCATTAAGTTAACTGGAGAAGATTCATGACCCCTTCAAAAAATAATTCTCTGTAGGTGGTCTGCTGTGTTGAAAAATGTAATTATCTGAAAATCAGCATGTGAAATGAGCATATCCCCTACAGTAGAGGCACATCAGCAACTAAGCAAAGAAGAAAGGATGTCTCTTCCCAAGAGACAGGCAAGCTGGAAAAACAACAGGAAGATAAGGATACACCACCATTGGAAGGGAGGGAAAGACATTAGTGATAGTAATGAAAAAGAATTGAAATGATTTTCCATAAACTACATGAACAACTGCATTGAGGTATTCTGGCAGCCATCCTTCTGCCTCCTTCTTTTCCTCTCACTCACTGAGGTCACTGTATCACTGATGGCATCCACAGGTAACATGGCTGAAACTTATCTCCAGTTTCTTGGTCATTCCTTTTGGCCCTTGTTGCTGTAGCTCTAACGACACATGTTCCTCGCCTTCAAGTCTTTCTACTACCTCAGCAAGTGCTCTCCCTAAATGATGTTTACAAATATATTTAGCTACCAGCTACACACCATTTCTTTTTTTTTTACTGAATCTATAGTCTTGCTCCAATTTTGTAATGGAAGAATTAATGAGAAATTTCTTTTAACTTCATTAGCATTTTTCACTCTGAAAAAGTTGAGTAACACTTTCAAAGGTATTTTTTGGTAATGGAGCAGTGAATAATGTGAATTTATTTTCCTTTTCAAAAGTAATTAATCAACAAAGAGAAGATACTTCTTTCCTACTAAATAAACAGGTTAGTAGAATATTTTCTTCCTGACAGATATAAAAGAAATGTGACTTAATGCAATGTTAATTCTCAGAAAATAATAAAAACCACACCTATTATAGTCACTTGAACTAATATTACCTGTACAGTAGAGAACTGGGAGCAACTCCCAGACTCCTTACAGGAAAACAGTAGGTGTTGTGGTAATGCAGGGTTGCCTTTGCCTTTTAGAGAATATTTTAAGTAACATATCAGTGTACGAAATATGTGTGTCAAGTAATCAATTGACGTTGATGGTAAATTCAGAAAAAGTCATCTTACACTTTCTGTGGTTCAGCTGATCCAAGGATAATCAGTCAGGTAATATATATTTTGGAAAACTGGAGGGATTTCAGAGTATTTGCTGTGTTTCCAGGTGAAGTGCATGGCAGAGGCTGAGAAGCAGAGGACTTAGGGTATGGGAAGCATGAGGACAAAGACAGTTCAGGAAGAAAAGAGAAAACAGATATTCTAGATATTCAGTGATAAGACTTTGATGTTAAATTTCACCAGAAAGAGGTCTTGAAATGAGAAAAAAATGGAAATTGTACTAGCATAGCACCAAGAGGTGTTAAAGGGCAGGAGGGAGAGAATACAATCTCACCAGTCAAAATTGGAATCTTGAAGCAATAACAGGAGGCAATCATGTTCAGTAAACAATTAGGGACAGGACTAAAGGTAGACTAAAAACTATTTATAAGCCATATGAACTGGAAAGTAGGAACACAAAGAGGAGTAAGGAAGAAAAGGGAACAAATAATTGTGTCCAGAAGAAATAAAAATATTAAATAATAAAACCAGAGCAATAAAAGTGTGCTGAGGTATTGGGATTATGATTTTTTTTTTCCCTTCTGAAATTCACTGTATACAGTGAAAATAATTCACATGCTCAGGTAATCAAAAAATGTTCCTGAGCAGAGTAACTAGGAACTTGGTCTAAACTGACTATCAAAACTTGAAAAAGGAACAGAGATCACACAGAAAGGTCCAGAAAATGCTGTAATTGGTATGCAGCTGTGCTACAAAGGCTGGCACACTGTGAGGATACAAAGGGAAGAAGAATTAGATTCCCATTTGGTATGAGCATGAAGGGGAAAAGTAAAACAAGGACTTTGCATTTTGGACTTTTGTTTTTGGATGACTAAATGTTGCAATACCTTCCTGAACTCCAATGTAGGACCAATAGCAAAACAAGTCAATTATCAGGTGAGTAGAACTGTTTCGTTAGAAAAAAAAGGTATAGTGCTCCACTCAGAATTCAATTTGCCTTCATTTTATACTAAAGTACAAAGTAAAGCAGGAGAAGTGAAAAACAAACAAAGAAACAAACCACAACAGATTTTGAAGCTGAAAAATCTAAGTACTCCAATGCAGTCAAACTGAAACCTTTGCACTCACCAGCATACCTCTCTCTCTGTGCACTGCCCTTGCCTTCAGCCCTAACCTCCTAGGGTTTATTTTAGAGCAAAACATTAAAGGGAACAGGAATTCCTCTGAAATGACTGAAAGCAGCTCCCTACTTGTTTCTTGATGTCTCCAACACTCCCCGGAGTTGTTCAACATTCTCTTCTCATGCCACCAGGAACCCACACAGCTAGTCAAAACTGGTTCTGCTCCAGTTCCCAGATGTCTGGATCCCTTCAAGACTTTGCCTTGAATAGCTTCACATTTTCCTTTACCATCCTGCAAAATGGGCATTTCATAACCTATATGTAAAATGTCTGTGAATGGAGAATACTGCTATTCTTGTGCAGTCCTCCTAGATTAGATGTATTGTAGGAGAAAACATGATATGTACATGTACACACACACATATATGTTGGACTTGATGTACATATACTGTGTACTCATTGTATACCATAATAAAAGGCTAGAAGTAACAGCTAAATGACAAAAAAGAGGGAAACTAAAAGGAACCTTTTTGCAGATGAATCACAATAAGTAACTAGACTAATCAGTGTTGGCTCTTGGACAGGATCGTCTGAGTGTAAGATCTGAATTCCACATTACAAAATGATGTTAAAATGAGATGTTAAATAATGTGAATTAAGACCAGGGAATCAAGATTAATTTATTGACTACCCTAACAAAAAGCAACAACAATTCTGAATTTTTCTATTAAAAAAGCGTAAGTCTTATAGCAAAATTAAAAAAAACCAAAAAACAACTAAAAACTGAACAAAAAAAACCAACAAAAAACCACAAAAACCACGACCAAAAACCACCACCAAAAACCCGAAAACCAAAACAACAAAAAAACCCAACCAACCAACCAAACAAAACAAAACCACAAACAAAAAAACACAAAACAAAAAAACAATCAGGCAGACAGAAAAAGTATGTAAAATAGAACTTGCTTTAGCCAATTGACCAGGAAAGGATTTGAGAATTACTGCAAAAAGCTCTCTAAACTGCTCAGATTTACCTTGGATCACTGAAAACTGCAGTGGAAAAGGCAAACAATGTGCAGGTTACACTTATAGACCACAACTGTTATCAGAGATTATAGTGATTCCACTACAATAATAATCAACACTAGTTTCCTGATAAACTCAAGCTTTATGCATAATCAGTTGTCTCAACATACACTCAAAAATGAGAAGTATTTCTAAAAGGAGGTGGTGTAGAATAGGCACAATTGCAGTCAAAATACTACATTTCAGAGAACACAAATTACAGTGAAATATGTACAAGCACTGTCCCCATCCTGTTCCAGGTGAGGGAATTAAGAAGAAATTTAACTGTAAATTCTGCTGAAGGAGACTGATAAGCTTGCACTTGGGAGGAAAATATACAAATTAAATCACCAGGAATCTGCACGCAAACCTGTTGGGGCTGTGCAGCTATGGATGCTGCTCTGAGCATCACTTTGCAGCCACACCAGCTCCCTGGTGCAGTTCACTCACTCTGTAGCCCCAGACTGTTGGGTCAACAGCACTGGAACAAGGATGGGGATAGGCATGAGAAGGGCAGCAGAAACCAGTGTCAACTTTTTTCCCCAAAAGCAGAAGAAAGAAATAACTTGAAAGAAACACCGAAGTAACCTTCAGGTAAAGACAGTAGTTGCATAAATTGTAACTTATCTACCTTCTCTGTGCTTTCTCGATCACCACGTCATTTGCTTAAGTCTGCTTAAGACACTTCCAGGTCCCCACTTGAATTAAGATTGCCCTGGTTAAGAATGCACAGTGACCAACTTGCAACAGGATAAATCAGGATATCAAGTATGGACTACTGTATATTATGAACCTGAGCTGGTCAACAGAGGTCATACAGTAGTGTGTGTACATGTGTATATCTGGAAGAAAAGATTAAAAAAATCCAAAACAAAACAAAACAAAAAAATAAATTTGCACATACACTTGGCATTTAGCAACAGCAAGGCCAAAAATAAGGTAATATGAAATTTTAAATATTAAACCACTGCAAGTAAATTCAATCTGATAAGAAGAGATGATCAGCTGGATGCTAAACAATGCTAATTTATAGTGTGGAATGGGTTTTGTTTTATTCTTTTGGCAGCATGCTCCTCTGTTTCCATTTTAATGGGGATCTTCATGTGTTCATGCTTAAAATGACTGAGCTTTTTTTTTTTTTCCTTCTGCATAAAATTCTACTGACTTTACAAGTGCAAGCAGAAAATTAATTTTTGTTCACTCTCAACTCTCAGAGTAATAGTAATTAGACACAGTCAGGAACAAAACTGCTAGGATAACTACTTTTTCGGGTATGTTTATTTGTCCCTTACGTCATACTATTATTCTTCAACTTTCAGGGCATTGTGGCAAATTATTGGTTCATTCACAGCCCACTGGACTATGTGTTTATCCAAACCCCTCTATCAACAAGATGGGGCTGGAATCCTTCCACTTGCAAGCTCGCTGATATCAGACGACTTACAGGATCCTCTGCCCACCACTCCAAAGTGGCCATCTACCAAAGAGGGCTGAAAGGTTCTTTTGCAGTGCAAATCAACAGCTTCCAGTACTGCAGGGCAGAATATAGAAGCTATTATCGGTAGCATTTTATAAAGATTTTGGGAAAGAACATTATTTTTTGATTGTTTTAAAAAGTCTGTGTTATGAATACATCTAATTTTTTGACTGATACCATTTGAGAAGAATAAGACCAACCTCACTTCCTATAGAAAAATGACTTTTTTTCATACAGATTAACACAAGCCTTATTGTTACATTAACTCCCACACTTTCTAGAAAGCAAGCCACAGCCCTGCAGAAACAAAATGGGTCAATCACTATAGCACAACGATTATGAATGATCTGAGATGCTGTTCATGCAGACTCTGTGGAATTCTTGTGGATCTGCTGACTGTAGGAATAGCACATGTTCAGAAGGTATTTATGTTTTGCTTTTTCGAACACTATGTTCCTTTTGTGATCTGAAATGGGTAACGTGTATTAGATGTAGTCTTCTCTCTCTTACCTGGTCTGGTGCAGGAGTGATAACTGTTGCAGTAGTTTGATTCACAGATTACAAAGCAATGTACATATATGTATGAAGCCATGGCATACTAAGATATAGCAGTTTTATACTTCAATACCATTAAAAATGGGACATGCACAACTCAAGCACATTATGCTTAGCACAACATTTTTTTGCCTAATTAAAAAGGAACAAAGAAAAAAACATGGTAAATATTATTGCTATGCAGAAACAACTTGTCATCTTAAGAGAAGGATTTCTGTCAAAGTCTGTGCTTCACGTCTTAGGAGCAAAATGCAGACCAGCTTAAGGCTGTCCTTAGCTTTAATCATGTCTCACTAATTCAGACATTTCTTTCCTCTAGTGAATAAGACCCAATGTTGCTCTAATTACTTTCCTTGCCCTCTCAAATACCATTAGACCTTGGTTAGTCTGAAAAAAAACTCCTAACCAAAAAAAGCAAACCCCCACACTACATGAATTTTCCTTATGAGTCCCCATTTCATTTACAGTGTCATTTGTCTCTGTGATGATGCAGCAAAAATAAAGCCTTGCTTGACTAGTTTGCATTGCACCTCTCTTCTCCACTCCAACTCTCCATGCTTTCCTCCTGATTTACAGTATCTCAACTCATCCCACCACATCAATCACAGCATCTCTCATCAGTGAAGGAACAGTAAGGAGGAAAACACAAAAGTGGAGGTGGGGGAGGAGGGGAACCCAGCACACAAACTGCTGTGTAAAGAATAGCTGGTGTTAAATTTCTGTCCGTAGACACAGAGATATAATCTTGCATGTGAGGCATCTTAGCTGTGAATGACTGTTCTAACTTCATTAAACTGCGATTACTGGATTCAGGGGGGAAATGATGCCTGCTTTAAGAGAACATATAATCACTAACACAGCTTTTACCTTAAAGGAAAATCTGTATGACAAATAGCTTGTAAGATAAGTGTGGTATTTCTATGGTAATTCTATGTTGTCCTTGACAGTCTAAAGCCAAATGCAGGTAACTATAAGGTAGATGAAATACAAGCCTGACATTTCAACACATTATTAGCTACGTGCAGGATATGCAGCTCATGCCTGAAATACAGATGCTCACTGCTTCTGTAGGCTTGGAAATTATCATCCCCCCATGGAAGTACAGACTGAATGTGGCTCTTGAACCTTACATTTTAAGACAGATTTCCTCTTCCAATGTAATATTGTCATTTCCAGTTAAAGGCATTTTATGCTAAACCATCAATTTTTTAGTTTCGGTTCTCTGCCAATCACTTTCCCATCACAACAACTAACATCTGTTTTCTTTTTGCATTTTTTTTTTTTAAAAACTAATCATGGGTTTGGACAATATTCCCAGTGCAGATAAACTTTCCCATCTGAAACATCATGGAAATAAAACTCTGACTCAGAGCATTGATGCTAAAATTTCTCTATTATGATAGGAAAAATGGAAAGTTGAGATATAAACATGCCTGAACTTCAAGTGAATTTTGTTTTCACAGTCTTTTTCTCGATCCTACGTAATTCTTCTTTCTGCTGTTTTAGTAGAATTATTCCTGGCTTTGACTATCATAAGGGAAAGGGGGAATAAAGATAAATGTAAAAAGCATTTAAAAAAAAAAACTAAAAAAGCAATATTCTTTGTTATCTATGTAGTCAAGCATTGGAATATTTTCTTGATACTTAGTAATTATTTTATTTAAATGATATATGGCTTTAGATCAGAGAAAAATTAAATGGAGGATTCCAAAATTTGGGTATATACACGCAGTCTGGACATAATTTTTCTCCTTGCCTACAAGAAAAATAAAAT
>WUAM01000350.1:291736-306790 GCA_024336885.1 Actenoides hombroni
CGTAAAGAAACACCACGACCCCACAGAAAAAACGTGGCCACAAAAACATAGACAGAAAATAATAGCGGAATGGAAAAAAAAAAAAAAAAAAAAAAAAAAAAAAAATTATTCCACCTTTCCTATGTCCTCCTAGTATACATTCTCCTACACTTTTCCATCATGAATGCAGGCAGGTTACAGTGTAAAAACCTCTCCCACAGACTCATAGAATTATTGGAGTTGAAAGGATCTCTAGAGATCATCTAGTCCAAAACCCCACCAAAGCAGGTTTGCCTAGAGCATATTACACAGAATTGCATCCAGGAGGGTTTTGAATATCTCCATAGAAGCAGCCTCCACAACCTCTCTGGGAAGCCTATTCCAGTGCCTCATCACCTTACAGCAAAGTTTTTTCTCATTCAGATGAACCTCCTGTGTTCCAGCTCGTGCCCATTGCCCCTTGTCTTGCCAGTGGTCACCACTAATAAGAGTCTGTCTCAATCCTCCTTTACTTTTAGATATTTATAGACATTGATAAGGTCTCCTTCTAGTCTTCTCCAGGCTAAGTAGACCCAGCTCTCTCAACCTTTCCTGCTAAGACAGATGCTCCAGTCCCCCAGTCATCTTTGTTGCCCTTTGCTGGACTCTCTCCCTAGTTTCTTGTCTCTTTTGAACTGGGGAGCCCAGAACTGGACACAATATTCCAGATGTGGCCTCACCAGGGCAGAAAAGAGGGTGGATGGCCTCCCTTGACCTACTGGCCACACTCTTCTTAATGCACCACAGGATACCATTGCTGGCTCATGGTTAACTTATTGTCTACAAGGACTCCAAGATCCTCCTCTTCAGGGTTGCTTTCCAGCAGGTCTACTCCTAACTTATACTGATGCATGGGGTTGTTCCTCCCCAGGTGCAGGACCCTACATTTCCGCTTATTGAACTTCATGAAGTTCCACTCTGCCCAACTCTCCAGCCAGTCCAGGTCATGCTGGATAACAACACAGCCCACTGGTGCGTCAGTCACACCTCCCAGTTTTGTATTATCAGAAAACTTGCTAAGGATGCACTCTGTCTGCTCACCTAGGTCATTAATGAATATGTTAAACAAGACTGGACCCAGTACTGACCCCTGGGGAACACTGATGGTTATAGGCCTCCAGCTATACCCTGCACTTTTGATCACAACCCTCTGAGCCCTGTCACTCAACCAGCTCTCAATCCATCTCACTGTCCACTCATTTAACACACACTTCATGAGTTTTGTAATGAGGATGTCACGGAAGACTGTGTCAAAAGCCTTGCTGAAGTCAAGGTAGATGACATCAACTCCTCTCATCTCATCTACCCAGACAGGACATCATAGAAGTCTGTCAGATTAGTTAAGCATCATTTTCTCTTGATGAATCTATGCTGACCTCTCCCAATAACTTCCTTTTCTTCCACATTTTCTGAGATGATATTCAGAATGATTTATTTCATCACATCTCCTGGGATGGAGGAGAGGCTGATTGGTCTGTAATTTGCTGGGTCTTCCTTCTTGCCCTTTTTAAAGACTGGAGTGACATTGGCCTTCCTCCAGTCCTCAGGCACCTCCCTTGTTCTCCATGACATTTCAAAGACAATGGAGAGTGACACAGCAATAACATCTGCCAGATCTCTCAACACTCATGCACTCCATTGGGGCCCATGGATTTATGGATGTTCAGTTTGTCTAAGTGGTCTCTAACCTGGTTGTCCTCTACCAAGGGGAAGTCTTCCTCTCTCCCCCTCCAGCTTCGTCTCCACTGTTGCCAAATCCCCACCCTCCTTTGGCCAATGTTCTCTTTGCTGATTTATATGGGATTTGCATACTAGTTTTACCTCTAATATCAGTAATTGTTGTCAGATGAATATTCTAATCCTATAATATAGTGAATGATTGCAATCCCAGTGAAGATATTGAGATTACTCATAGAGGAGTGTTTACAAGGGGTTCTTTACTTCCTGTTCTTTTTTACGTGAAAATCTATTTTTTCAGAGAATTCTTCCACTTTGAAAATAATAGAATGACAAAAGCAACCTCTTAAATAGTGCAAAAATATTGAGTAAAATTGTGTACATGTACACACAGGCATATGTTATTGGGAAACATCAAAACTAACTAGAAACAAATATTTCATTGGCTTTTTTTTTGTGGCTGAGAACCTGTTTTGATGAGATTAGGAAGTATGTTGTGAAATGATACACAGTGTGAGGCTAGCACAAACACGAGATGATGAAATGATCCCACCAAATGAACTGGGATTCATTTGGCTTGTACATGGTTAATTGCTTCTACAATTCAGGGCTGAAATTCCTTTGTCTCAATTTGTAGGTCTAGGAGAAAGATATCTGAAGCTAAAATAATCCACCCCCCCCTGTCTTCCTTGTAGTCAGTCATGTTCAGAGTGTGATCTATCTGACCTATTTTGATCATCTGTTGTGAATGTGATACTTAAAAAGTGCTTGTCCCTCTCTTTGAACTTTAGAGGCAATTTAAGTGATCAACTCAGATGCAAGTTTCTATAGATTGTTCAGATTACTTTTATTACAGATCATCAACTAGGTTAATGTTATTGCAAATTGATGTCCTGATTAATGGAAATATTAAAGATCTTCTACTAGGAAAAACATGAATTGCAATTTCCTAGACAAATCTGATTTAAGCGACTGATATGAACATTTTTAACAAATCCTTCCCTTAATTTCCTTTTTTTCCACCCCAAAGTTTTATAATTCTTATTAAAATATTAAGTACCATTTTATTCTATTTAACTATTCAGGATATTTTTAAATTAAATCACTACATTTTCGAAGGAAGCAAGGGGGGTGAAGAAGTAAAGAGTTATTGAGAACACAAGTTTTCCTAAGAACTTTTTCAATAACTACACAATACTCTGCACAATAATCTTACATGGTAAGCTACAAAGCAAAGAAAATATCAAGTAAAATCTCATGCACAGAAATAAATTACAACAATCCCACAGAAAGCCACTGAGTCAGGATTTTATCTCTAGCTCATAGTGAAGCACTTACGTTGAAATAATACATCCCTAATTATTCAGTTACACCATCATAGCAGAGTCTTTAACCTCCTTCACATTATTTCACTTAACAGTATTTTTCTGAACATGATGAATAAAGGAGCCTTTGCTTTATCTTTTTTTTTCCCAGTCTTTTATCAATATATAATTTTCTATATGTTTTATTGGGTATGAGAAACTTTTTGAAATTAAATTATGAAATTAATGGAAGTTTTGAAAGTAACTGTAAGCTAGAAGAAAAAATACAGTTTTTACAAGGCAAACTGAAGCACAAGAAAGATGTCGTTAATGGTAAGAGAGTATTTGTGGCTAACATCTTCTTGTTGAGTCTCAAGTGTATTCTAATGCTCACTAACTGATAAGAGATCTGGCCTATGTTCTCAGTTCTCATCTGTACCATATGTTTCTTGGAAGAGTTTCAACAGAGTATTTTCATGCCTTGATTTCCACTCTGGGTTTTCTTGATGGTGTTGTTAGACACAACTCACATGCATTTCTGGAGATTTTGTTTGCTAAATTAACAGCAGATTTGGAAATGGGTAATCCTTGTGAACTACCTATGAAGAGATATTCATACATATTCAGACATATTCTATCAGTTATAACCCCACTCATCTCCCAGTAGACTTATTTTAGCTGAGACACTATTTTAAATAAGTAAAGAAACTAAAAAAAAAAAAAAAAGACTGGATTAAAAGACAGTATTTAAATAATTTTTCATCCTGTTTTCATTGATCCAAAGAAGTCTCTTACCGAAATTTTCCTACTGGGAAATGAATGTAGTTAAGCTATTTGTTCATAAATATGCTGCAATAAAAGCAAGGAAATTATATTTTTAAATATTTTGAAGATGCTGGCATATCTAAAGAGTGGGAATTACTCAACAGATGAGTTCAGGAAATACATTTACGAGTATCCCCAGTAATATGTACAACAGCTTTCAATAATATGCTACATTTACTGTTTTATTAGTCATTGTTCTTATATGTCAGAAACATAGTTCACACTTTAGTTACCACTTAAGTATTCAAAATCTGTATTTGTGCAAATTTCTGTTGTCTTTTTTCACAGCTGTCAGTTTAATTTTTTGCAGGGGTGGGGTGTAGTTTATAATAGGTAAATATAAACATTTCAGTACAAAAATAAACTACATTTCTACACTCTGCAAAATTAGCACAACACCAACCTTAAAGTGTATTTACTGGGAAAATCTATAAAACTGTAGATTTAATATTTGTTCTACTTTGGGTAACATCTTGAAAGGAGAAAAACACATGACTGCGCTGATTAGATTTATATCAGGTGAAATCCTTGACTTCCTGCTATGGGTGTTAAAACACAGATCAGTTCTATTTTGGTTTACAAGTACCAAGGAAAATCAGAGCTTACATGACCTGCCACGTAGATAAAACTTAGCCACAAATACTGAGTGAAAGAGTTGCCTGCATGATCTCAGTCTCCCATCTGTGGGTAGCATCTTTCAGCTTCTTCTTTAGACTGTACAGTCACTTCTCTAGATAACTCTTGGAAACCAATAGTCCCAATGTTGGCAAAAACCTAGAAACTACACAGCTTTGAAAAAGGTAACTCAAATCTCTCAGCCACTAACTCATGATGGGAAAGAGTTTTCATTATGCTTTCAATTATGCTCATAAAATATTGGTAATGCCTCAGCTGGACAAAACTCTTACAGTTTTAGAAAGGAAACTTGTCACTTCTAGATACTCTTGAATCCAGGACTGTACTTTACATAGAATCAAGAAGCAGATTTTCACAGGTGAGCACCTTATTCCTGGGTGCTCTTTGTACTATGGGTTTAACAAGTAAGCTCTGACACTTCTGCATTTGTTCCATAACCAGCTGATCCATCGCAATGGCTTGTCTCATAATTTCCCATCTGGTATATATTTCATTGGCTAGTTGAGACAGCGTGTGGTTTACTTTTGCACATGTTCTTTGTTCTTTTTATATCAGTAATGACACAGTGTCATAATAATAATAGGATAAGAAAATAACTGCAGTTCTCCAAGAAGTGAAAGCACTGATCTCTTAACTGATAGATAGCATTGGCTTAATTTGCCTAAGACCCTCTGTGATTTGGTTCTGATGACAGTGCTGGGATTTTCCAGATGCAGAGGATTATGAACTCTTGGATAGCACTGCCATTTCCTGCAGTTTTTACTAAGAATCTTACAGAGTTGACATCATGAAACAGCACAGGTCTAGGAGTCATGTGAAAATCTAATCTTCTATTAAAAAATTAGTTTCAACTATGGAATAAACATGCCATGCCTCTTAAGGACTTTCTAAAAAGCTCAAAAAACAGAGGGTCCAGAAGGTACAGAAGGCACAATCACTATAATTGCAAAGGATTATACTACCTATGTTAAACTGGCTCCACAACTTTTATTTTCCCCTTTCTTTTTTTTTACAATAGAAATCAAAAGATCTTCCTGTAAAAACTGCTGTTACTTTATGTCCCTTCATCAACCAGATTCACTGTAGTCATCACATTGGCTCAGAGTCCTCATCTGTGTTAGTTATGCATCCCAAGTTCAGTGCTACAGTTATTTGGGCTTTGGATCCCTACATTCACTAAAAAAAACAACAGCCCGAACAAAAAATCAAGAAACAAATGAAAACCAAACCAAGAGAAAACTCCGACAAGCCCATAAAAGTCTGTTTGGTTCTTTGTTGTTTTTTTTTTAAATAATTGTCTTGGGTCAAAATATGGTGGGTTTCTTTAATTTTTTTTTCTCAGACTTTCTGAAAGTCATGAGCACTTATGTCACCTTGAGTCACCAGGCGGAAAAAAATGGAGAAATGAACAATTGTCTTGAAAAATATGAGTGATGTAGGGGTGTAGTAAAAAAAAATAAAATAAAAACAAAACCATGTTAATGTCCATCTTGCTAAAAAAATTCTATATATTTTTAGTAGCTCATATCTCTCACTCCAGGAATCCGTAATTAGTCATATGCGGGACCCAAGAAGTACTATAACAAGTTTTGGCTCTATTATCTCTTAAATTGTGATGGCTCCTATTTTCAGTAAGTTTTGAAGACAGAATTTCAGCAGCTGAATATTTGTTTTCTGCAATCTTTGAAAAATAAAGAAAAAATAACAAACTGCTTGGCTGAAACCTCAAATGCCAAGAGACAGTGGCAGACACTACAAAGTAGTATTTACAATACTAATGAGGCAGCAATGTTTAATAACTCAAGGAAGTTTATTTAAGAGTCAGTTCACAGCTGGTAATGAAAGTTTATAACAAAAACTTCTTAATATAAAAATCAAAATTTAATATAAACTTCACAATATTAATATTTTACAAGCTTCTCAAGAAGTACTCTGTCCTCAACTTTATCTTTTTTTTTTCTTACAGTGGGCTCTGGTTTTATTCTTCACTTTGTTTCTTCAATATTCAGATTTGGCCAAACTAAAAATCAGGTCTTAGTAGGTGTTGAAGATGAGTATGTAAGAAACATACCATGCAATGTCACTTCTGGAAACAGAACTATTATGGAAGAGTAATCTATTTTACTTCTAATTGTGTTACAGGATCTCAAAAGAAGAAGCTGGTCTCACAATTATAAAAGCCATCCTTCCTCACCTGTTCACAGTTAGTTCCTTCACTGTATATTTGCAACTTATTTTCAAGAAATAATGTTAATGTAAACATGTCCAGTACATAACAACTAAAGGAAAGCAGGTGCCATGCATAATTAACTTTCAGTATCACAGTAGCTGAAGTGGAAATGTTTTTGGTCAGGATATAAATAAGTTGAGAGGAGATAAACTGTAGATAAAGCAGTCATTTTCCGTAAAACCTTTCCAGATCCACTTTGGAATCTCTCAAACAGCTAAGATTTTTCTCCTCTTTCCCTCTCTTCCTGATGCTTCTTTCATTTTCTGTGTAATATAGTATTTGATATATAAGAACATGGATGAAATAAACTATTTGCTTTAATGCTTGAGTGTGATGCCAGAAGAACATTCATGGAAACAAATACCTTATTAATTCACACAGAATATGCAGACAAGCTGAAAGAGGAAATTTACCTCAGTCTCTTGCTGTACCTCATAAGAGATTAATATAAAGTAATTTTAAAAATCCAAACAACCCAAACAAAAAAAATACCAAAACAGAAAGAACCCCAAGAACATCTTGTCCACACATTTACAGTTTTATGTATGTGCAAGTGTTTATGAAGTTGTGATTCATTTCTTTTTTATTTTATTTTTAAAGCACCTTCGTCTGGCTTGACAATAAACCTAAGCAGAATTCTTCAGAGTAACCTGACTTAGTTGATATTCTCTTTTAGACACACTAAACCCCATATAATTCTACCCTCTAAGGAGTCAAGCTGTGAGCAATATAATTTCTAAAATGGGAAAGAAGGGTATACATTGGTTATGGGCAATCTGTTCTTGTAACTTCTGTAATCAGCCAAGATGATGAGCTATGGCCTTCCTCATTATAAGAGAAAATCAGATTTACCTCTGCCAAAAGAAATAGTAACATTTAGCATTTATATAGTTCTTTATCTCTTAAAACTCTTTAGAAATATTAACTAATTACAGTCAGAGTTTTGAAGTTTCTTAAAAAAAAAAAAAAAGTCACAATTGAAAATTCTAAGAAGGGAAATAAAATTCCTACAGGGAAAAGAATCCTGGAAATGCATCTCATTTATACTTCAAAAATAATTTTCAGGGAAAAGATAAATCTACAGCACTAACATTAATTCTTTTATAAGAATGTATTTAATGCTTGAGATTTCTCTCTAATTAATCCTAATAAAAATAAAGCTGGTTGTGAGGTTATCAAAGGATGGTCTGACATGGTGTCTTTACCATATGAAATTTGATATGGTCACTCAGGATGGTTTTTTTTTCCAAGTCTCTACTGCATTATTTATGTAGGAAACATTTGCTCCAGTGAAGAACTACTACTTAACTAGTACAGCTTAACAGTGTAACTATTCTTTTAAATCATAGGTACGGTATAAACTTTTAGGATGGACAAGCCTAGAAGTATTTCAAGCAGAAGTATTAAACACAAGTTAAGGTGTTAGGGTAATAATCAATGATAAAAATTTGTAAGGTATTTTAGAACAAACTAATATCCTCCAGAAATTTTCCAAATGATCATTCGGAAAGGTTTTTAAGGAAATTTGGGGTTGGAAGGAAATTGTGGTTACTTTTTCTTTTACATGTAGGTAGATTTATATTTCTTATTAGTGACTCTTATTCAGTAATATGCACTATATATCTGCTAAGGTATTCTGTAACAAAACAGCTGTCATTTCTTTTCTGTTTGTATAGGGAAATATTATAAGTTTTAGAGTTTTTAAAAATTATTTATGTCATCATTATGCCTGTTCAAGTCTTTGAAAGCAGGCCAAGGAAGTACCACTTACATTTATACTTCTTCCTTAACTCTCCCACTACAGTACTCTCATACTTAGGATAAAACCATGTAAAAATAAAAATAATTAATTTGTTGAATAAGTAGACCTTTCAATCATAACCTTCATCCTAGAGATTTAGGTGTTTAAGCATGGCTAGTCATTTTGTACTGGAAGAAGGTTCTCTATGTACTGCATGCTTAACGCCATCATTGTTTTAGTTTATATGGATGAGAATAGCAGTATTTATAGCTTGGGTCAAGCTAGCACCCAGCTAGAGGGAAGCAATTTCCTAAGCCAACAGATGGTTTATTCATGTATGTTGCTATATGAGAAAGCAGCATGTATATCCAGAAACATTTCTAAGACGTTAATTCATTGCAAGCCTGTGTCTTCAGACAAAATAAATTACTTTCCTGAAATTTCTTTTACTTGTCATATTAATCTCTCACTTGTTTGAGTTCACTGAAATTTTCTTTGCTTATGAATCAGCTTCACATTCGTTATGATGGTATGGTTGCATCTGCTTAAAGACTGGGAGTCACTTTGCCTTATGTGCTTCCTTCTGATATGTTTGCCTATTCATCCAAGGAGTTACCTGGTTGATTTTCATAAAACAATGTAGGTCTAGTTAATCTTAGGTACTGCAGGAAGAATGACATTTATTAAACTTTAGCATCAGCAGAAACCACAATGACAAAGTAACCAAATACCAATGTATAGTCTATTGGATTCTTTCTTGAATCAGGACAAAAAAGCCCCAATTGTCAAAACTGTAACATGCTAGTTATACAATGCCATTACAATTTCTATCCAGACAAAAGAAAGGAAAAATTTTAGGAAATAAGGGAAAATTTTGGTTTTCCTTCTCTGCCACCTCCTCCCAACTATTTCCTGGACTCAAGCTCTGGGCAGGAATATACACATTCTTGGAAATTAGAATCTGCCAGAATTTCTGAACATCTTGCAGATGTTTTTAGTTTAGCTGTTCTCAAAGATACTCATGAAGTAAAACTCCCTTCTACCCACTGAAATTTCTATTACCTATAGATTACATCTCCTTGAAATGGAGAGTAGAAAGATAGGAACAATGTAAAATAAACCCCATTAACCTTACAGATGAGCTACCTTACTGCAGGGCTATGCTTTTCTTTCAAATCATGTTAACATTCCACACCAGATTATTGTCATTATGCCTCTACAGAAAACCTAGTAGTATTTTTTTTTCTTCCAGAAAGGTTTACATTTATCTCCAAGCCATTGACACATTTTTCAGAGTTTAATTTACACCAAAAAAGAGGTGATATAAGGAGAGGGAACAGTTGCACCAGGCTTTATTTGTTTTTGAATTAGTAATTGCAGTAGTCAAAAGTGTTACTGGGAACCAAAAAAATCATGAATTGGACTGTGATCTGCAGGAATTATCCTAGCATGAAGCCTGATCGATGTTTCTTCTCTTGGTCAGAAACAGATCTATGCTCTTTAGTTTGAGAAACACTGTGTTTTGACACTATGTAAGAGATATTCTCATATTCTCAATAGAAAACTGCACTGGCAGAGAGATGGAGTGTGTTTTAATATGTATACTTCACCATTTGTCTTTATGCTAAAATGCTTTATAGATCCCATGGAATGTTCATTCACTATCAAAATTTGGGTAAAAGTACTTTTATCTGAAAAATTTAGCAGAAAGCATCCTCCTCTCATAGTTTTCCAGTTTGAACAGAAAATGGCAAAAAATCTTTTTTCTCAGTTAAGATTGTCTTCAGATTTAGGAAAACACAGAAAATATGTGCATGAAGAAAAATTAGAAAAAGTGGTTATTTGCATTAATTCCAAGGTACCATGAATACTATTAATTAAAGGGTACAAATTTTGACCATAAGTAGTTGTTAATAAGTGGTTTCCATCTTCAAGTAAAGCTCAAAACTACTTCTCTTTATGTGATCTTCATCTATGATAAACAAGGAAAAAAATTAAAACAGAAGAAACTGTGAGAAAGAACAAAGTATGCCATGCAGATGATTTTCTCAATCCCACTTAACAATTTAAGTCATAGTATTAATCAGGCCATACTAGTGCTGTTGAAGATAATATCCTTGGGGGTATAAACTGTAGAATCTCCTTCCTTTTTCCAGTTTGCTCTTTGCACAGCCTTACTTTGACTCTGCTGAACGCAGGGGAAAAAAAAGAATACAAGCAAAAGCATGTCACTTCATCCAGTGCTGAGAGCTAATCACCTGTAAAATATTTAAAATTCACTCTTATGCAGTTAGCACTGATGCTCAAAGGACTCAAAACTTGTTTCACTGAAGTTGTGTGTTCTCTAATCTAGAACAACAAAGGACTTTTGGTAAAATCCTGTATGACACAACCCAGTGGGAGTTTCAGCACTGATTTAAATGGTATGGCATCATGAAAACAAGTTAGAAAGTCACATCAGTACAGCTTCAGCCTCTTTCTGGATAGGAGACAATGTAATTAAACATTATTCCTGCTTCTGTGAGCGTAGTTGTCCTGATTTGGTATCTATCTGTTCACAGCAGTAATACCATAACAGCCAGAAACTCTCATTGGATCATGTCTCATTATATTGGGTGTTCTATAAACACAAAAAACCTCACTCCAAACCCAAACCCACACACCTGATTGCCTGTCCTCAGAGGTTTACAGGATTTCCCCTTATGTTATACATTGCATTGTACAATGTCTCAAGCACATTACCGACATTAGAGATTGAGGTTATATACACCTATGAGAGTTCTCAACCTACAAATGGCTATATTTTATTTCCTTTTTCCACTAGTGCTAGGAGCAAAGCTTATCATGATTTCAACAATGAAAGCCTACAGAGAAAGCCGCAAGGAAAATCAATTTAAATCCCAGAAGTCTGAGCAAACTGCAACACACAGAAAAGGAAAGAAAAAGTGGGGAAAATAAATAGGTCCCAGTCTGGTTTACATTATCTGTTTAATAATGCTGCTATCAAGGTGCCATTCTCTTCACACAGTATCAAAAATATACTGATTATAGGGGAAATTGGCATTTTACAGAAGAAACACAAATCAACCCTGCCACATTGGCTGTGCTGCTGCAATTAGCTGTTTCCAAACAATACACTTCACTGAACAACTTCTGCAAAGATTAAATGACCCTTTCTGTTCCCACTCATCTGTTTTTCTTCTTCCTTATGTTCTGTTATGTCATGCTATGTTCTGTTACGTTGTTATGTTATGTTATTTTCTATGCTTGTAGCCCTTTGGGGAGGTATAATGAAAATAGCAGCACAAATGAGAAAGCAGAAAATACAATGCAGTCAGTGTAGGTTTAGGTAAAGTGACAGTTGCCATTAGAGATAAGGTAATTCTACTAAAAGGCTCCAGCAGATACGAAAACCTATCCCACACTGCCAAGCTGCCAAAGAAAGAATTGAGTTTGTTTCTAGGTACTTTTCTCTGCTGTTGTTTCTTCTATATCTTTTTTTTCTTTTGGTTTATTTTGGTTTGGGTTTTGTGTTTTGTTTCATTTTAGTAGGAGGAGGAAGAGATGTTGAAATTCATAAAGAATTTATCCTCACCTTTCACTTATATATGCTCCTATAAATATGTTCTCTGTGTGTGTGTGTGTGTGTGTGTATGTGAAAAATATTCTTCTTTTCCTATAAAGACTATAGTTTCCTCTTTCTGCAGATACTGTTCTCCATGCCTACCCAGCTCCCACCTTTTCTTATCATGCTCCACCAAAAACGAAAGACAGCACAAGAAAGGAAGAAATGTGGCTCACAAACATTTTAAATGCACATTCAGCCTTTTGTGAGTGTTTGAAAATAAATTCATGAAAAATGTCCCTGTTAGTTAGCTGAATTAATGACTTCCTTTTCAATCTCCCTTGCCTTTTAAATAAAATATGAAAATTTGAAACAACAAAAAATTACACAATTAGATATGGTTTTATATTTCTTTCCCAGCTAATTCTTCTTACAGAACAATTTGATTCAAACAACCTGCCTTGATGCTGTATACTTAAAGCTGTAATACTGGTCAAGAAGAGACAGTCCAAGGACAAGATTTGAGAACATAGCACTTCTTGTGAGATCTAGGGTAAATGTGTTATCCACATCTATCTCCATATTTTCATTTGGCAAATCAAGATAAAATATGCCTGCCTGGACTATTCTCTGTTGTGTAGATTGATTTTTAGACAGGGGAAAAAAAAAAAAAAAGGTGACTCGTAAAACCTACTGATGACAAAGTTCCTGATTGCTGAATATATATTTACAACTCCTGTAGGTAGCCTACAACTCACTGTTGGCCATCTCCAGGCTTTTTGCAATGTCCCTTCCATAGTAGATCTAGTAGCCTTGTACCTCTATACTCCCTGCTAGCCAGTGATTATTGCATCCTTAACAGGCCTAGAATTACAAGCTGCAACAGATAAATAGGAGGAAAATAGCAAACTGATTAAGTTAATTGGAGATGATATGCCCATCAGTGTAATTGGCTAGGATTTTCACTTTAAAGACAGAAGCCTTAAGCAACCACCTTAAAAGACCAAATTACCTTAGAATAATAATTATTCAGAATGTTTAAAACACAATAAAATCCACCTTGGATCCACTTTGAATACTGTGAAGTTTGACTCTGATATGAAGGAAAAAATAATACATGTTCTAAGGGGCAAACTCAAGACAGTAAAGATGACTGTGCTGTTTGGAATCCTCTTAATTTAAAATCCGTGCATATCATTGTCTCATAAAACTCTTCATTTTGTTTTGTTGTGTTGCTTTTTTTATCCTATGCTTTTATATTGTTCAGACACTTTACTATTACCTTACCTTCTATGTGTGCTCTAGTACGTTTCTGAGAAAAAAGTTCATGTAATTCATCTACCCATCACAGGTGAATGCCACGACTGTGAAACTAATGCTTTTTGTATTTTTAAAATACAGAATTTTACTAAAAGTAGTATGCATGTGACCATGAGGTATCTCATCCATAGGGAACACTAACTTGGAGTCCTTCTCAGTTGGAAACTTTGACCCATTAGCCAAATAAACAGATCCCTCACATATTCCCTGCAGTGTTGGCCAAGGTAGACATCTCATATACCCTCATACACAGTCAGAAGGCTAATTGCCTGAAAAATATTTGTAAAAGGTCATTTTTTGGTGGTGTAAACAATAATATAAAATTCAAGGAAATTGAGCTCTTAACTGAAGAGGCCGATTTAGTACTCTTGCACTTCAACAAATTAGCCACTCTATTGCAGTCATTGGAGTAGTTTTCAAGTGGGCAAACACCTGGCTGGCACATTTAGAAGGCAAATTTAACCATGTTTAGCTTTCTAAAACCAAGTAATTTCCTTTTTGTGTTTTTGTTTGGGTTTTTTTTCTGTTTTTTGTTTGTTTGTTTGTTTCATTTGTGGGGGGTTTTTTGTGTTTTTTGTTTGTTTGTAATAACTGAAATTACCTGTATGTCTACTTAATTCATCTAATGTTAAAGTCATCACATTATGAAACAAGCTTGTGCTTAGAAGAACCAATATTTATATATATTTGGTTTAATCTGATTCTTAAAATCACAGATCTAAATCATGTATTTGGTGATGGGATAGTCCCTTTCTTTCAAACTTTAAAGAAATGTAGAAGATGGAAAAAAGCTGCTATGGGCTATATCTTCTGCTGAGACACATGATTAGACATATGACAGACTTGAACTAGAATAGTATCTTCAGGCAACCAAACCTATTAACCTTTTTCCAACAGCTGGCTAAATCTAAAAAGCTCAGCAGTATCAATTTATACATTTGTACAGTCTTCAATGAAATGGAAGTGGAGTGATTCAAAAGGAAAAACATGCGCTGATCTGCAATAAAATATTCATAGACAAGCTTGGGAGAAAAATGTGCATAAATATCAGCATGACTACCCCGAATTAGGAATTTGAAGATATTTAAGCCAAAAAAATAATTTACAAATTGCTGGACATCCTATCAGATGATGTGAATGTGTACAGATGGTGGAAGTATGATAAAGAAAGATGTAAGCAAATGTTTCAGGGATGGAAACAAGACAAAGTAACTAAAAAACCTAAGCCAGTGTAACTATACATATAGGAAATACATAGTTCAGAATTTCTAGACTGTTAGATTTAATGAAATACAAGTAAGCATTTTAAAAAGGGATTACATACTGCAATGACATGACTACAATTAAGAAAAAGCGTGACTCATATTCCAAAAGACAAAAACTAGCCCAATTTTTTAATATTATCATCATGTCATGTCACACATGTAAACAAAGGGAAATGTCGGTGAAACAAATGGAAGATCATATGTATTCAAAATTATATATATTCAGAAGTGTGGTTTAATACTAAGCTTTTTTTTTGCACACAGTTAATGGCTGATAAGAATGAAATTCATATATGGTTTTGTTTTCCTTCATTTTTCCAAGCTTTCCCTTCCATTTGCCTTCTTCATTCCTTGCATACACCTCTGAAAATAAAACATGAAGTTGAACAAATCCAACAAAGACCAAACAATAGCTTTATCTACTATGTCAATCAAACTGGTCATGCTCCTGGGATTTTTTAGAAAAGTTTTGT
>WUAM01000350.1:309237-319270 GCA_024336885.1 Actenoides hombroni
TCCAAAAACAATATCTCCATCAAATTTACCTCCAAAACAAATCTTAATAACATTTATAACAAAAAAAAAAAAAAAAAAAAAAAAAAAAAGTTGACAGAGCTTCAGAAGTTCCAAGAAAAAGAATGTATAAATCAGTATCAGGAGTTCTTTACCTTTAAGTATTTACCATCTGTACAGGAAATATGTATATAAAATTCCTAATTTCAGTGTGCCTGATTATTTCTTTTTGTAAAGTATCTTACTTTCCTGCTAAGGTGGGAACACTGAAACCAACTTGCTGGACTGCCAATACCAGTGGCAATACTGAACCTCATTTTTACTGGATTTCAAAGGACCTAAAAACATCACAGCACCTTTTCTATGGCTGCTGATCTGAAATCCTGCAGGCTGAGGACTCACAAGACCACATTATCCCATGTTCTCTGCTGTCTGTCTTTATACCCACAGAAAAGTCTGGACAGGAGAGTTTTTCATGCCTTATTTGTAAAGATACCAAATGCCATTCTGGTTCTGGAGGCTCTGTTGTAGTTCTCCCATAGACAAGCACAATACAAGACACTGTTCAGCTGCAGCATGTCAGTTCATTTCAGTACTTAATGTCAAGAACTTAAACAGTGGTTTTCATGTCTGTTACCATGTATAATTATTCAGCCTTTCACCATGCCTACATTACAGAAAAAAAATATAAAATGCTCTTTCCTTTACCATAGTATGCATTATAGGCTTTTAAGTTATGTCAGTCCAGGAAACACTTTCTTTTTCTTTTCCTCTTTTGTTGAGAATGCAGAAGTTAAAGTTTACTCCACTCACCTTTTTTAAATTGAAGGACATGAAAATTCAGTGTAGATAGTTGTTCCCACGGTAGACTTCCATCTCAGCATGCAGTAATGTGAAACTGAACACTCATTTGATTATAAATTCACTCAAAGGAATTGCAAAAAGAATTCCCCACAGCAAATGTCTGGAAAGCTCAAGATGAACTTAAATTGAAACCTAAATCATTCTCTGTTAACAATAATTTTCCCTTAAAAAATATACCTGCCAGGTTAGCTTACATGTGGGGGATGAGACCTGAAGACCAACAGCAATAAAGTCACACTCAGCCACATTGGCTGCTGTGCTATTTCACTTCCTAAGTGCGCTACCAGAACACTTCAGCATCATACATAGGATCTGAATCTAAGGCAGACAGGTACAACTGTCAATACTGACAGAGAAAAACAGCAAAAAATGCATAAAATGTATTTCATTAAAACAGGAACTTGTCCTGATAAGATATGAATTCATCCCCGCAACCATTTGTTTTAAGTTTAGATTTTTGGCAAGCCTGAAAGAAATAGCAGTGTTTCCAAATTTCCTATAATGAACGTTGATAGTATATGCTAACTTAAAATAAGAAGGAGGTGGTTTATATCCAGAAGACTTTCGTGCTGTGGGACAGCTTGAGTTAGTGTCATTAGTTCTGAGCACCATTACACTAAAATGAATAAGGGTATAATTTCATTTTGTTCTAGCACGCAGTCTTGAAATTTTGTTGCAGAGAAGTCAAGTAATGTTCAGGCCCTGCCTGGCAGACTAGTGCCTGGGTTTGAGAGATGAATTAATGAAGAAAATAGAAAGAAATGAAGGAAGCATCATAGAGAGGTAAGTAATCATTGTGCTGACATTCCAAGATGTAAACTAACATGAACAAGAGTATAAAGCAAAGTAGAATTAACAAATCCAAAGAAATAAAGAGGAATTATCTGATATAATGAGCTGATGGGTTGAAGCAGAAATTTTTAAGGTGCAATTCATCTAACCATTATATGTATGTTTACAAAAGGTCAGAGAAATTACCCTAAAGTGTCCATTTTTCTCCAGAGATTGGGATTACTACAGATGTAATCATCTCTGGTAAGTATAATGAGTACCAGCATTGGTATCTACACTGTAAATTGCGATGATTTACAGGTTCATTTATATGCAGTTGGCCATTTTTTTCCTTCACTTTCCAACAACTTTATTAGATTCCTTAACAATAATTTGATTTATAGATTCATGGTATAAATTACAAATCTCTAAATAAAACTCAGTTGGGTTTGTGAATGAAAAAAAGGTATCAGTTACTTCCCAAATCTAAAGAAGACTAATTTGAAATAAGAAAATACACATCCAATATGTGGCTAAGATGTGAGTGAACAACAGGTCCCAGTAGTAGTTCTTCTTTTCTTTTTTCTTCTTTTCTTTTCTTTTTCTTTTCTTTTCTTTTCTTTTCTTTTCTTTTCTTTTCTTTTTTCTTTTCTTTTCTTTTCTTTTCTTTTCTTTTCTTTTCTTTTCTTTTCTTTTCTTTTCTTTTCTTTTCTTTTTTTTCATATCCCAACTCCAGACCAAGAGAAGTCAGCAGCTACACAGTGTCATGAGCATGCCACTGATCTCAAAATGTGAGACAGCTAATATAACCTGCTTTTGTGGGCTGATGATGTAGCTCGATTGGATATCTTTGGTTCAACATGTGCGCAAAGTAAGCAGTCAAATGTTAGTGCATGACTACATGCATGTGCAGGTAAATAGTAGCATCAGATATTGACCATAACCAGTAAAATTTCTCAGCTATCCTGGATGTAGTATGGACCATTTCTATTTTCCTGTCCCTTTCTATTCTCACTAGCAATCCCAGTGAGAGCCACTGGATATATTATGAGTATATTTGGCTGGTTATTAAGACCTAGGCAGCAGCAGAAAGGTGATTATAAATCAAAGAGTCTTCTGTCCATTTAAAACACTTTGGTGAAAGAAAGAGAGGAACATACATTGATGTTTAAGGAAGCAAATGTGTACATTGCTGTGACACTGAAGAATTAACTGCCTATAGATATAACATTACTATAACACAAAGTAGTCAGAGGCTCAGTGGCCAGATTAACTCTCACACAGATTAGTCTTGGTTAACCTCAGCTGCAGAAGGGTGCAGAACTTCTATAGAAATGCTAGCTGACAGCCCCCTGATAGCAGTTAGAGGGCTTAAGACCCCTTCTGACTTGCACACTGACAGCAAAATTACAATTAGCAGTTAGTTTTCCCCAAATTGTTCATTTGGCTCAGAAGGCCAAGACAACTTTTGACAACTGGTATCTACAAAACTGTACGTAGAGTTGGGCTTTCTCAGACAAAACTTCTACTTGCCTGAGTGCAACTCAGAGGCACACTAAGCACAGAGCGACAGCTCTATATCTGCTTTATGTGGTGTTTCAGCTAAGAATTTCTACCCAAGGGCCAGCTGTGTCAGCGGGGGTACTATGTTGGACTGGTGTTGTTACTGGAAAAATAAGCCTTGTTCCTGGCAAACTTGAAGGTGTTCTTGTAGGAAGCTGTAGACATTTATTGGTAGTTTGATGCCCAAGTACTAAAGATTCTTCCTACTTAGGGTGAAGATCTACAAGGTGCAGAAGTGAATCTGATAGAGATGACCCATATAGTCAGGGAAGACATGCCAAGACTTTTAGGGTGCCTGAAAGTGGTCTAATTAACTACACTGATGAAATACCTCCTTCTTTCTCTGGACTGTACATAGAGTCAGAGGTGTCCACATTGCAGAAGTCTAAAATATCCCTGGATATGACCCACATTAACAATTTTTGAAAATGGGACTCTGATTTTCTTTTCTGTCTGTCTTGTAAGCACTAGGAATACAGTCCTGGGTATACTTATGATACTTTATTTTCTTTCTAATGGGCTTCATTTTCTGAAATGTACTTTCAAATATATTTCTGTCATTAGTTCTTTAAAGTAAATATAATATTTGTGGAAAGTAATTATTCATTGTTGGTACAATATATGTATATGATCATTCTTTGGTTTAAATTAGATCTAAAATTATTTGTTAACTGAGTGATTGCACAATATTACTGGCTAATGACCTTAAAGAAGACAGATTTCTGCTTCAAGCAACAAAAAAACATAGGTAGTTATAGTCGAGGCAGCAGAGAAAATGGCTGTCTTCTTCCAGAAGAGGGTCAAAGGAAGACCTCTAAACATGTTAATATATTCATATTAAAATTAGGGCCTATAATCTTCATATATTCCTTAAAATAAATGCAATAGGTTCAAACATTTTCTAGGATCACCTCTATTCCAACAAACCTTTAGTATTTTTTGGTTTTGTTGTCCACTTAGTGTACTGGTTTTGTCTGCGATAAAGTTAATTTTTTTCATAATAGCTTGCATGGAGCTACAATTTGGACTTGTGCTAAAACCATGTGTGTTGGGTTTGCATGATAAGTTTTTTGTAGTAGGGGTCCTGCAGAGGTGGCTTCTGTGAGAATCTGCTAGAAGCTTCCCCTATGTCCAACAGAGCCAATGCCAGCTGGCTCCAAGATGGACCTGTCTCTGTCCAAGGCTGAGACAATTAGTGGTGTTGATAGTGCCTCTGGAATAACATATTTAAGAAGAGTGGGGGCAGAGAACCTGCACAGCAGCAGCCAGAAAAGAAGTAAGAAAGCGTGTGAGAGAAATAACTTTGCAGACACCAAGGTCATTGTAGAAGGAGGGAGAGGACATGCTTTAGGTACTGGAGCAGAGCTGTCCTGCAGCCTGTGGTGAAGACTGTAGTGAGACAGGATGTCCCCTTTCAGCCCATGGAGTTTAAATGTGGAGCAGCTATCCACCTGAGGCCCATGAATGATCCCACTCTGAAGCAAGTGGATGCACCTAAGGGAGTCTGTGACCTCGTGGAAAATTCACATTGGAGCAGGTTCCTGGTAGAACCTATGGACCTGTGGAGAGAGGAACCCATGATGGGGCAGGTTTGCTGGCAGGACTTGTGATCCCATGGGAGACCCATGCTGGAGTGCTCTGATCCTGAAGGACTGTAGCCCATGGGAAGGACCCATGCTGGAGCAGTTTGTGAAGAATGGCAACTTATGGGAAGGGCTCATCTTGGAAAAGTTAACAGAAGACTGTCTCCTGTGGGAAGGACCTTATGCTGGAGCAGGGAAAGAGTGTGAGGAGTCCACCCTCTGAGAAGGAAGGAGCAACAGAGACAACGTGTGATGAACTGACCACAACCCCTATTTCCCATCCCCCTGTGCTTCTGCAGGGGCAGAGGCAGAGATCATGAGTGAAGTTAAGCCTAGGAAGAAGGGAGGGGCTGGAGAAAGTTGTTTTTAAGATTTAGTTTTTATTTCTCATTAGCTTAGTGGTAATTAATTAAATTAATTGCCTGAGTCAAGTCTGTTTTACCTGTGATGGTAATTGTTGAGTGATGTCCCTGACACATGAGATTTTTGCTGTTTTCTCTCCCCTGTCCAGTTGAAGAGGGGAAGTAATAAAGTGGCTTTGGTGGGCACCTGTTCTCCAGACAAGGTCATCCCACTACACCATTACACTTAGGAAAGTTGCATTTTTCCAGAGATTTTGCAAAAGCCTTCAAACAACAACAGTTAGGTAAATACCTATGCAGTTCTTAGATATATGTCAATATTTTCATTATAAGTCATTGCATGGCACAGTTGCTTGAGAGACAAAAATACCTTGATAAAGGATGCCCATCTAATTCTATTTGATTATATAAATTAAACCTAAGCAATCTTTTTTCCAAACCAGGAAGTATCTGAAGTGCAGGACAGCAGACTTTTTCAGGTGTCTGCCTGGAAGAATTCTATGTGATGTGGTTCCAGAGGGAAGATGGGCCAGAATAGCTGGTTGATTTTCAGCAAACATCACCTCCAAGCTACAGAAGGGTCCATCCCAATGAGTAGGAAATCAAGCAAACTGATAGATGGCCTTCATGATTGAACAAGGAATTCCTGATTGAACTGAAACATAAGAATCACTCGATACGTAGAAGCAAGGACAAGTCACTCAGGACAAATATACTGTTCAAGTGTACATGAATAGGGCTAGGAAAACCAAAGCTGACCTGGAGTTGAATCTGGTGAGGGATTTGAAGGGCAACAAGTCAGGCTTCTATAGATATTTCAGGAAAAAGGGAAAAGGAAGGAAAAAATGTTGAATGTGGTAGGGGACCTGGTGGAAAAGGACATAGAATAGTGCAGTGTACTCAATGCCTTTTCTGCTAAGGCTTGCCTTAGGAATTCCAGGTCCCTTGGACAAGTGGAAAAGCCTGGAGCAAGGAAGACTTGTCCTCAGGTTATGGAACAGTTAAACAATATGGACATACTCAAGTTAATGGGACCTGGTGAGGTGCACTCATGGCTGCTAAGGGACCTGGCCAATGTCATTTCAAGTGCTCTGTAGACTATCTTTGTATGGTTGGTAACCAGGAGTTTGTGAGGATGAAGTTTCAACATAGAACAGTAATTTCTAATGTTGAATCCTAATCTGTTCCACAATATCAGTCACCTACACATTTCCAAAAGGCTGAGAAGGCATTTCAAAAATTCTGAGCATGCCTTTTCTCATGACTCAGTGTATCTCTTTGAGATATTCTTAATCACTTCTAAAACATTGTTGAGAAAGAGAAACAGGTGACCCAAGGGAGTTCCCACATTGATTATAATCAAGCTGCTTTCCCAACATGATTCAAAACCAGAAACAAGGGCAAACCTCTCATGTGACATACACAAAACAAACTATGATTGCCTTTGCCTGGAAGCTACGAAAGCGATTGTAGTCACTAGATATTTTCACAGTCCATAAGCCACAATAGGATGGAACAGCTTATTTTTACTGAGAAAACTAGTCATCTTTGTAAGATTGCTCCTATAAATAAAGTAAATAAATTGCTGACATTTTCAAAGCTTTTTGACAAGAAATAGTAAGTAAATCATAAATATTTGCTTGAAGAAATTTTACTTTTGCATTTACTTTTAGGGTGTTTATCCATTAAATTTATTTTTTAGGTTTTTTTCTTGATACCAAAATGTTTTCAATGAATCACAAAATACATTGCAAAATGCAGTGTTAAACACTGGTTCCTTCTTTATATTTGCTCAAACTTCTTGAAAAAAAATGCCATTTTTTAGTGACTTTTTTTATTGTTCAATTTATCCTGTATATAATGATGAATGACACTAAACCATCATGTTTCTTTTAATTTTAAATTACAATTCAGAAAAGATATGAAAACATAACACAATATCCCTGTAGAAGATAAAAAAACCCACAACAACCAACCAAAAAACCCAGCTATTTGTTTCCATCTCATCAAAGACAAAACAAAAAGCAGCACAGAAATGAGCAATTAACAATCTAATCTGGCCACTGAAGTCTAATGGAATGAATTTATTTTAAACCTGATTGCTATCCTTCTATCTTAAGTAGGCATTTTAAAACAAATAGTGAAAATTCACCAGGTACAAAGTTTATTTATTGCATAGGTGACATTAACATACTGCTTTCTTCTCTCCCCTTCTGCCTTTGATTTAAAAGGAAACAGAGGTGAATGCATGAGGTAAAGAAAATGCAGTGTGTATCAGCTCAGATGTTTTCACTCACAGCTAATTAATTACTCACACAGTAGACCTGCTTATTTATATAAGAGTACTGAAAGAAGAAGATACAGTCATGACTAAGGATGGAATATAGTATCTTCCAGCAGCCAATTGAGAAATAATACCAGCTTATTTTTTTCTGCATGATGTCATCTGCTCATAAGTTTCTCTTATGAAGCACATGTCATAGCCCATTTTCTGGCAGGTAGCTCACCTGGCATTATTTTTTGGCTGCAAGGTCATTCTGTTATTGCTAATTGTATCATCTTCTGCACTGAAAATATGTTCTTTTCACACAGTTTAACCCCAATGTTATCAAGGCTTGCTGGATAGCCCCAGATACTCAAAGATTATTTCAGTTAATAGTATTCAAAACTTTTCTCCTTCTCTGCATGAGGATCACTTAATGACTATTTACCTAGAGAGTCAGATATATTCAGCTGGACATTTGGAGCCATAAGGTATCCTCAAATAAATAATCAGGTTTGGGACATATAATAGGGATTTAAATGTGAATCCAAAGAATGACTGATTCTTTGCTCTGCTGATTAAGTTGCATATGACAGGTCTGAATGAAAAGCAGTGAAGTTATGGGATAAAAAAACACCAAAGTCCTGTCTTCCACCAAACTTGTAATTTTAGCTCATGTCATAAATTTTCAAGAGTAGCAGAGATTGTTGACATTGCTTCTGCATATCTGCCATTATTGTATCATCCTACTGATCAATATTTTGTTTCCCTTAAGACTTTTCTGGACTGTTTAATTTTCAGCATCAGGTACTTTTCTTGAGGCCATTTAACTCACAGTTCCATTTATCTTATTTGGAAAACATTTTATCTCTCAATTGCTTTGAGATGACATTTGTTTTAGAATGTATTATCTTAGTAAAAACATTTCTTGATGGTTATTTTATAGACTGCTGTGTGATGACACTAATAAGAGCAATGGGGTTAGGTAACTGCTGACAGACTAGAGAGACAGAGTCCAGACAACATTCTTTGCAGAACATCTTACCATTCACACTAACATTATAACAGATTGTGCTGGTTTTGGCTGGTCTAGAGTTAATGTTCTTCATAGTAGCTATTATGGGGCTACGTTTTGGTTTGTGCTGAAAACAATGTTGATAATTCAGGGATATTTTTTTACTGCTGAGCAGCGCCTTACACAGTGTAAAGGCCTTTTCAGCTTCTCACACCACCCAGTTGTGGGAAGCTGGGGGTGCACAAGAAGCTAGGAGGGGACACATCTGGGACAGCTGACCCCAACTGACCAAAGGGATATTCCACATCATATGATGTCATGTTTAGCAATAAAAGCTGGGGAAGAAGGAGAAAGGGAGGGACATCCAGAGTGATGGCATTTGTCTTTGCAAGTAACCGTTATTCGTGATGGACCCCTGCTTTCCTGGAAATGGCTGAACACCTGCTGGCCCATGAGGAGGGGTGAATGAATTCCTTGTTTTGCTTTGCTTGTGTGTGCAGATTTTGCTTTACTAATTAAACTGTCTTTATCTCAATCCACAAGTTTTCTCACTTTTACTCTTTGTATTTTCTCTCCCATCCTACTGTGGGAGAGGGAGCAAGTGGCTGTGTGGTGCTTAGTTGCTGGCTGGGGGTAAACCACAACAGTCTCTACTAAAATTTGCTGCAATTTAGATTTATTTTGACATTTATATTCCAAACATCCCTTCTTTTTTCAATACTGCTTCCTACTAACATCCTTTGTCACTTAGATCAACATCAGTCTCACATGCCTTTAATAGCAGTTGGGGATGAAAGTTTTAAAATGTGTTTGAGGAAAACAAGCAAGAGTAAGTAAAACTGAAATCCAACGTGAAATGTTTTAAAGAAAAATGTGAATAACAATAGGTATATTTAGTTTAATCACAGATATTAAAAGATAACCAGATAGAAAGTCCAGCCTGATTTTTAATTGAGTAGAACTCAGTAGCTACAGATATTTCTGTGGAAAAATCTCAATCACATTTTTAATTCATAATTATAGGTCTGGCATATAGCTAAGATTACAAATTACCCTTTTTCTTCTGATGTCAATAGATGCTTAGGGAAAAAAAAAAATTAAAAAATGAATAAAAAAATAACAAGTTGTTCAGTTGTTGGCTGTTATCATTGATTCCAAATGTTCCTAGTACCTTATTGACCTATTAATTATTACTTGGAAAAAAACATGATTAACTGAACTCAAGTCTAGAAAAGACAGTCATGATTTTTCTGTCTGGTTGCCTGAAGAAAACAGGTCATAGAAATTCATGGACTAAACTGAGGCTAGCAATATCACTGTGTTCTTTGCTATTATTCATATCTTTTTTCAGGTCTTCTCTGAATCTTTATTTCCTCCTTTCAGTTGCCCCCATGACTTCTTTTCATGTTATTTACTTATTTCACTCCTTCAGTCAGACACTACAGCAAATAAAAATCACCAGCAGTTCAATAATAAATGATGACGTTTGAGTCTGAGTACCAAATGGAATTAACACGTGAAGAAGAATACAGGGTCAAGAAGAAGTACAGATACTGGGGCCATAGCTTTTGGCTGCTGGTAGACCCAGGATGACAGCACTGCAGTGACTACATGC
>WUAM01000350.1:327829-344237 GCA_024336885.1 Actenoides hombroni
GGGAAGGGGGAAGAAGGAGGGAGGGAAGCAGAAGTGTGAGGGGGAGGGAGGGAGAGGGAGAAGGGAGGTGGGGGAGAGGGAGAGAGGGAGAGAGAGAGAGGAAGGGAGAAGGAAGGAGGAGGGAGGGGGGAAAGGAGTGGGGGAGATGGAGGGAGAAATTTAAATGGCAAATATAATACAGTATTTAGATGGAGAGCTTGAGTCACATTGATTTGAGAAAGGAGACATACAGCAGTTGAGAGTTTCAAAGAACCCTAACAAAAAAGTCAATAATTTCCAGAAAAAAATGGATCTTTAAGCCTTAAAAATCACATTGTCTCTTCAATGCAAAATGCAAAAAATAAAAGATATCCTGCAGGTTATTTAAAACTTTGCATGTCTAGGGCTGTATCTGTTAAACTGCTGGATGAAACAAAGAGAGTCAAAGAGAAGCTGCAAAAAGAAGTCAAAACATCCTGCAGAAAAAACCAATCCCCAAATCACTAAGGTGCAGAGACTATAAACAATGATATATACAGTGTACCAAGGAGACAAGCAGGTAAAGCACCACAAAATCATGACACATGCTAGGAGAAACACTGGAGATCAACTTGAGCTGATAACACAAGTCATGTTGTTCTGTTCCCATTTATTTTTTAAATTTTAATATTAGACTTGTTACTGGTAAGTATGAGCTGGAAGCTTCTTAGTGATAACACTATCATTCTGGCATTCCTAGCATGAAATGATAAGTGAAATAATATGTAGAAAGAGGGATGAGTTCCTAAATTTCATTAAATTATCAAGTTCTAAAGCTACTCTAATTTCAGAAACTTTTGTTGGACCTCTGGGTGGAAAGGGGAAGGACAGAAATTAATTACTTCTATTTATCTGCATTTCCATAACCAAAAAAAAATATTGGTAATAATTTCTATTCTGTCTCCATGAGATGGTCCACATGTTCAATGTAGTCATCAGTGTTATGCAGAAATTCTGATTTGGAGACATTTTTACCTAAGCAGCACAACTTCACCTGCCACTGAAGATACACTATATCTTCATTAGAAATTATTTAGGATGTAAATGAGACTCAACAACAGAGTCTGTTCCTCTCACTGAGGAATGAGCAGTTTAACCTCATGATTCTGATCCTTTTGAAGATCTTTTTCTCATCTCCTTCACTTCAAATTTACACTCAGTCAATTTTCTTCTCCATTATCCTAGTTTTGTACACCAGCACCATTCCTGTCCCTCATGGTTTGGGCGTTGCTGGAACTGATCTTTTCCAGCCAGTCCATCACCAAGAATAATGCAATAAATGTGTGACATTGGTCATGGAGACCTTACCTTCTCATCCTCCTCATTTTCATAGATATTCCTCCATCACGATATAGTCATAAAAAGCTGTAATGGCTTTCAGTACTATTTTGTGGCTGTCTGTCACTGTCTTGAATGAATGTAAAACTTCCCTGGAGTTCTTCTATAGTGTCTGATTTTTCTGGTGCATATAGAATATAAATTACATTAAGTTTTCCTTAGTGAAGAATTTATTTGTGAAAAGATGGAGTACCTCTTCAGATGAATTAAAAGCTTTGACTGTGAGAAGAAGAAAATTTGACCAAACCAGTCTTTACCCCACTATACCAAAATGGTGCTGCTCAGTCCATAGAGAAAGCCTGACTGACTTTCCTGTTTTAGTCTTGAGTCCAGGATCTCTACCATAGTGTCAGTAAACAAGACAATTAAAGCTAATATTGCATCTTCTATGTCATGTTCTGTTATTCTGTGAAGTAGATAAGGCAGCAAGATATTATGCAGCTTTCATCAGCTCTGAGTGCCATGGATGATCTTAGTCACCATGGCTTTCAAATCTCAAGTAGATGATTCAGTTTCCAGTGTCACTTTCAAGACTGAAGATATCTTACCACTGAACTCTTTACTTCAGGCTCTAGTAGGAATTGTCCACTCTTTTATTTTCAAAGCAGTCTGAATTCAGATTTTTCAATTAACACCTTCTTGGACATGACAGAAATTTGCTGCAAATTCTCCCTCCGGAATCTCTGATTGTTCAAAAATTTTAAGAACTATGAGTAGTTGAGGACCCTGATCATTTCTTTTAAGGCTAAGACATTTACAAAGTTCTTTGGAGGAAATAGTGAAAAAAATCCTCTCCTCCCCTTCTCCCCCTCCTCTCCCATGAAAGATTTATTGGTTCAGTATTGAAACACAGTCTTATTCAGATCATAGCAGCCTGTATCTCCAGATTGCAAAAATGGTTCCCCTCTCTGAGAAGAGCTTGCTTTTCATGAAAAGGAAGAGGATTCTGTGATACTCAAGGAAATGTTATCTTTGCCTTGATACTCATTCAAGTCTGTCCTCCTATTAAAAGTACCTATTCCAAACATATTTTACATTAAACCAGACTAGGTATCTTAGATTAAGGTTTATCCTTATCAGAATGAAGTCAAGGCTACAGTGCTTCTGTGCAAAGACTGGAATAGGAAAACATGCAATGCAAGAAATCTGCTAAAACCAAGATATTCCTTTTAATCAGAGAACTGGAATTAAAATAATGTTGAGAGGTCTGATCAAAAATGTCTTCATATGAATGTCTTCAGTTGACAGGTAATTGTCATCTGAAGTCTTTGAGCTATATTTCCCACATATCCATCTGACAATTATCTCTCCTTCCTGCCTTGTTCATCATAGTCTTCACATCTTCAGGTTAAAGGTTGAAGGAAAATACTCTAACCGTGTGACCAACTGTAGGGCAGAGAAAAGGATGGGTGAAGATGTTAGGACACTTAGAACTGTTCATTCTGGAATATCTATAGCAGAGAAAGCTAGTATAGACTGTACAGCTCAAAGGCTTGTTGAAATGGGTAAGCAATATCATCTAAGCAATATATCAACTAAAACAGTTTCAGGAGCATAAGAACTGCCATGAAACTGTATCATTATTTCTCAGACAGCTCTTCAGACTTCTCACGGAACTCTGGGGTGTCCGTGCACTTGTACTGACACCTGGTGGCAAAAAACCGAATAATAAGAAATTGAATAAAGATGGCTGACAATTTGCTTTCTCTGGTCTTGTAAAATTAACCAGTTTCCAGGTTAGCTTACATGTCCACACTGAGAACCATGTTGCTCAAATGAATTCTACCATCTACTCTTTCTGAAGCTTGCACTGAGCTTCTTTAAAGATCATTTGTCAAGACAAACACATATTTTTTGTGCAGAACTCTGAGAATGGTAGTTATGTTTCTCATTTCCTGTGTTATTAAATTGCAACTGCTTGTGATCAAAGTGCAATGAATTGCAACATTACTGATCAATAGACTCAGTGCCACATATTTCTGCTGATGGTATGCTTAGCAGTAATGTCATGTTTGTAGACCAAACTTTTTTGGGTATTTGCAAGGTTTTCCAAGGGCTGAATCCCCCGATCTTGATCACAGATTAGATGTTGTAATGTCTATTTTTTTATTTTATTTTATTTTTTTTTCTTCTCATAGTTAATTCAAAGCCAAGTCAGGATCCTGAGATTGATGATTTTCTTCTCATGGGTAAAGCAGCAAAATGGAACCAAGGAATATGCTAAGGGCAACTTAAGTTATATATTGTCACTGGAGCTGGAAAAAAAGTCATAAAGTGCCTACAAATTTTCAATGCTTCCAGAAATCTTACATTTCCACTATTGTTTCCTATTAAGATACTACAACTTATTTCCATGTGTAGAAGAATAAATAAAGCTGCTGTCCATTAAATCCCATATCTGGGAGCCACAGCCTGAGCAAAACTAACCACGTGTCTTCCTTCCAAATGTGAAAGATATTCAGGAACTTCTGCCAACATTACAGAAGCCTCTAACTCTTGTTAACTAATTAATTTCACCTTGCTCCAAAAGTAGCAATTTAATGTAGTGTGTGCTATACAAGTATGAAAATAAAAGTCTGTCTCTCTTGTTTGGAAACAAAATCCAGCTTAACTAAAAATTAATTGCACCTTCATCAGCACTGTCAAAAATGAAGGACAGGCATGAATTTGAATCACTCCTGAACATTTGTTTCTGAAATATATTCTATAGAGCATAAGTGTAAGCTCTGTAGGTCATTTAATTGTTTTCTGAATGGTGTCAGGCATTACTGCTGAACATGTAAATAACATCTAATAAACTATGTTCTGCCACAGACAACAGCAGAGTCCATTTGAAAGTAACCTTATTTTCTGCTGTATAGACTATCCAAGTCTATAAAGAATTGGGTCCAGTGTCAGTTCTTCTGAGTTGAAACTCTAATTTATTAAATCTACTAACTTAGTATCTTTCCCAATAAATCTATGCACATAAAATGTTAAAGGAAACAGGAAAACAATACCTACACCTCTCACTGTAAATGAATGAACAATAAGTCAGTCTCAAAATACACTTTGATCAAGGAATGACAAACCAGATTGTATTTCCCAGCTGAAATCCTTATCAGAAAAGCTCACTGCACCTATCTTCTTTTTTACTCTTGTTTCCCCAGGGAAAATGAAGGATGGTAAACAGTGATGTGACCCAAATGACAAGGAAGTTCAGCTAACAGTTTTACCTTGTTTTACTTCCCCTCAACCAACCCATTTTCAGGCTACAAGAAGAATAGAAAGAAATTAAATAATTTGTGGCCTAGATTAAAATGATGACATTAAACAAAATAATTTTTTGTTTCAAATAAATTTTGCTTTTGGAATTAACTAACTGTTAACCAATACACAGCAGAGAAAATTGCAATTACAAAAGCATTTGAAGACTAAGAATTTGTTTATGTTTGGAGTTCTAAAGGAGATCTAAATTCCACATATTGCAGGCCTCAATCACACATATGTACCTCTCCTACAGCCTTGCTGATAATCTTCATCAGCAACAGTTTTAGCTATTCATAACTGTAAAGCCAGTGATCTGAGTCATTGCTCCATCTGTGCCATCCTTGTGGAAATGTCAGTGGCAGATGCTGCTAGTTAAACAGGATTTAAGTTAAAGGAGTCAGAACAAGATATCAAAATACTCTACAGGGATTTTAGCTGACTCCTGCTCTCCTCGGAGTATTATACTTTGGACTTACCCCAGAATACAGTTTTACTTGTGTCACCTGTGGGAAACAGAAAGCTCCTGTCAATCCTGGTGTGATAAGAAGTTGACACTTAGATATGATTGCATATTTGCTGGTCTGTGTCCTGCATTAAAGCTTGGAAAGCAAATATGAAACAGAACTGATGGGAATGATACAACCTTCTCCAAGACTTGGAAATGGACTCCTAGACAAAAGAGGTGGCTCTTTCTAGACAGAATCACCACAGAGCAGTAACACTGCCTTGTGAGCTAACATGTGGAAGAACATAGCCTATGAGCCTATGGCACTGGACAGCACTGGAGACATCATCCTCATAATTTGTCTCAGACCAACAGACTCCATTTAACAACCCTTTAACAGTGTTGGGATGTATTAAGATTTTTTACTGTTGCTGCAGCAGAGAAAGACATGATTTTATAGTGATTTTGCAAGTTTGAGTTAAGCTAGACATAAATTTGACCTTAAATCCTTAAATACTTTAATTTAAATAAAAGCTGAAGGAATGGAAGAATAAGAAATTCTGAAACAATTGTTTTTTGCATTTCCCAGAATAAAATGTGGTTACTTTGTAGGAGGTTCGGTTTGCAGTAAGATATAGGCACCCTTCATAACAAAGGTGCTGATGGTCATTATGCTGTTTCCTATGAATCAGATAGGAGACAGTACACTCCTGGGAAAAAGAAAGAAAATTATTTAAACATGTAAACTGGACAAGTAGCCTAATACTGGGCTATAGGATTTAAGAGGAAAAGGGAAGATACCACCACGTGTCTCATTGTTGATTTTATTTCAGACTCCTTATCAGTCTAACTTGAAGAGAAAGAGATCTTGGAAAGACACCTACATTTTCTTTTAATTACTATTATTTTTTAATTGTCTTATCTCATAATATTTTAAACAGTTTATTTGGTATGTTCCAGCACTAAATATTCTTGGGAATCATACTTGCAATATAAGGTAGGAAACATGTGCAGAAGACTAAGTTACATTCCACATACTCCTAGTTAGGACTCTATTCATCTAGAGGGTAGAAACACAAAGTCCTATCCTCTCTCACTGCATCAGATGGAACAGGCATTTTCACCTTCCAGGGGAGAATCCTAACCACCACCTCTGTGGTATTTTCCTGTGTTACTCTTCTCTGCTGAGGCTGCTTTCTCTCATCAAAATGAGATCTCAATATGCATAGTAACAGCATATGGAAACCTGAAACCCATCAGGACACAAAACTTGCTCTCTTTTCTGCTGATCCAGTGAATTCTAAACTAGTTTAGCTCTGCATTCCCAGATTGTTCTAAAACTGTATTTGCTCAATGATGCATACATGGAGAAGACTGAGGCAAAGTTTAAGGAACTTCCCATAGACACCAGAAAAAAACAAATCAAACCAAGCAAACAAACAAAACCAAACAAAAAAACCCCAAAACCAACCCAACAAACCACAAAAACCCAAACCAAACCAAACCAAACCCAACAAAAAACTCACCAAAACAAAAAGAAACAAAAATAAGCAAACAAGCAAAAAACCAGACAAAAAAGGACCCATAGTATCACTCTTATAGATTTTACTACCAGCTCATTCTGAACATATATATTTACTGTTTCATTGAAGTCTATAGGTAGAGTTGCACTCTGTGCATAAGCTATTTTGATTTTCCTTTTACTAACAGTATCTTTCACTTCACACGTACACCTAAAGAGACTGAAATTTCTTTCAAGTCCAGAAGTTTTTTTGTACAGCCACACAGATGCTAGAATTGTGCTGCTATGGCTCTTCAAGCAAGATACAAGATGCCTGAATGGGATATTCCCTAAACATAGTCAGTGTGCAAAGCAGAAGATTGGGAGTCAAGAAATATATGATCCTGAAGAGGTTACTTAAAATCTTTGTGCTGTTTTCCCATCTGGAAAATTGTCTTCCTGGCTACAAAGATGCTTCTTCCAAAGGTGTTAAGCATTTAACTAGAAAGCATTTGTTACCTTTAATTTTAATTTTAATTTTAATTTTAATTTTAATTTTAATTTACTCTCACTTTTATAATACCTAAAGTCTCTGAACCTTCCTTTTCAGTGATAACCCTGTCTTTTTTAAATCTGTAGTGCCTTAAAACTACGGACAAGATTCTTTGAAGAAAAAGAATTTTCAGGAAGTGGTATTAATAAGATACTTGTAGGAAATCATTATTTCTTCTGCTATATATGTGCTATTTGTGTTTTAGAGTGATAAGATGTACTTTCACCGATATTGCCTTGGTGTCATGCTATGTTTTTATCTGAAAGAGCTGCAAGCCAGAGTTCTTCAGAAAGAGAGCTGAACATGTAAGGCTACTTATTACAATGAAAACAACAAGGATTTATTCTCTCCTAAATTTAAATACATGGTTCCCCTCACTAATAGAAATTACACAGGTACATCAAGGAGCAGAAGACAAGTTTGTAACATCAGTATGATCTTATATAAACAGACTTTTCGTGTGAATCCCTAAAGTTTTACAAAATCCCTATATAATTTATTCAATAGCCATTATTGATAGACCAGGCAGGAAGAGCAGGCAATATTTAATTACTCCTAGTATGATTTGACAAGGATATCAGAGCTTATAGCTTTACTCTTTCTTGTGAAGTGTTCAATTCATAGGAAGTATAAATAAAATCATTTCAACAGAGTTATAATTACTTTCACTTTGCTTCAAATTCTAAAGAAAAATAGTAGCCTGGACAAGTATGTGTACTTTAAAATATCATTTACAAGGTTTTCTTTCCCTTCCAAGTGGAAAAAGCAAGAAAATCTCATCTGTGCACATTCACATTATCATCGGTAGTTCTTTCATTCACTTATCCAAAGGGAACCGTCTGGGAAGGAAAGCTTAAGGATATTCCTCAGACTGCTGTGTATCTCAATGGACAAGATGATTTGTTGCAAGGCAGGACTTCAAGTGCAACAAGTTCAGAAGGACCTAAAATCTACACGAGCATTAAGTACCCCTAATACAGAGCCACTGTGCAAAGGCAGGTGTCCTCTTGTGAGAGTGGTGTGCTCTCTGTTCAGTGTGCTCTAAGCATGCACACCACACCACAATCTCTCAGCTGAAACACATGTTCTTGTTGATCTTAATGTGACTTAGGTATGAGGTATGAGGAATTTGGCAACATGAAGCAGAATATAGGAAACAAGTGTCTGTGAGCTTTACATGTCACTGGATTTAAGGGAAATTCAGCTGCCATTCTTAGTTTTGGGACTTATTTTCCTGGAATGAAAGTTAGGCAAGACTCATTCATAAAAGACTTTTTTGTGGATCCAGCCACAATGGCTCAAAAATGGATTTTCACCTCAAAGAAGGACTGGAGACAGAGGTTGTGCAGGCAAAGAAAAATAAATACTTACGTGATTTAGTTGTTCTTACAGGGAAAACACAGTGCTTGATATATGGCCTTCTAGAGGTCCAGGCAGTACGTATTTTTAAAGACAGTACAAACACCTGCGTTGCCTTGACTATGATCTGGAGATTTCTGCTTCAGCAAGTGAAGACCAGTCAGCTGTTAATTCAAAGGTAATTCAAACAGCCAGAGCCCTGATTGTTTACTGAAAGGGATCTGAAGCATTTGAAGCAGGATTGAGATTCTTACAGCTTTGCACCCCCCATGTGACACACAGAACACATAACAGCCATGTCTCACAAGCTTAGATTCATCTCAGAAAAGATCAGAAGCAATGTTTCTGTGTGTCTCAAGTTAGAGAAATGTGACTTTCTCATTGGACCCTTTTGTTTAAACATGAATAGAAACCAAATAAAATAAGAAAAGAAAAGCACTGGTTGTTTCAGATTTCATTATGTTTTGTTTACAGTTGTGGATGACTTTTCAAATACCATTTATAATATCATCAGCTATTTACAGTGATTTCTGAGTGAATTAAAATTTTGGTTTAATTATACTTTCCTTGCAAAAATGACAATTGCAGTTGACATTTGCAAATGTATGGCTATTTGTTTGGTGACTTACAAAATAATCCTGTAGTTTATGTGACATATTGCTATAACCTTGATGGTGTAAGAGGGCTTTTGTGCCTGAAAGCTTGTCAGTTTTTTCCCAAACATACCAGCTAGCTTAATAAAAGATGAGAGAATATTTTTTTTAGAGTAGTTGAGGTTGAAGAGAGCTCTGAAGATCATCTAATCCTACCCAGTGCACAAAGCAGAACCAGGTAGAGCAGGTTGCTCTAGGCTGTGTTCAGTTAGGTTTTGAATATCTCCAGGAATAGAAGCTCTATAATTTCTTTAAGAAATTTGTTTCGGTGTTTTACCACACTCACAGTAAAAAAGTATTTCTTACGTTTAGCAGCAGTTTCCTGTGTTTCAGTTTGTGTTCATTAATTTTTGTCCTGTCAATGGACACCACTGAGAAGAGTCTGGCTCTGTCTTTGTTACTCCTTCCATTAGGTTTTTATATACATTGACAAGATCTTTCTGAGCTGTTTTTTTCCCCAGGATGAGCAGTCCCAGCTTTCTTAACCTCTCCTCTCAGATGCTTCAGTCCCTTAATATTCTTAGGTCTTTGACTGTCCTCACTCTGGATGTGTCTCACCAGGGCTGAACAGAGAGGAAGAATCATCTCCCTTGACCTGTCAGCAATACTCTGTCTAATGCAGCCCAGGAGGCTACTGACTTTCTTTACTTTGAGTGCTACAAAGACAACTTGATGTTCACCTGGACCCTCAGGTCCTCCTCTACACAACTGTAGGTGCCTCAGAGAGGCACTCCATCATGCTGAATTCACAGATGTTTGAAGCTTCTCCATCATGCTGACCTCTCTGCACTTTTAATGTACATGTGCTTGAAAGAGGCCCCTTTCAGCTCCATTTTGCAGACCACAAAGTTTCCCTCATCTAACATTTCTGTTGACTCTTTTCCTTCCAACCCAATCCATCACTTCTTTGCTCAACTCTTCATCATCTCCCTCCCTTGTTATTCCTAGTTTAACCCTCCCTCACCAGCATGGCAGGACTGTTGGCAAAGATGCTGTTGCCCTGCTTAGTAAGATGGTTCCTTCCTCAGCTTTCCTCTGCTCTAACTGCAATTCTGCACCTACAGTTCAAAGAGTATTTTCTTAAAAGGCAAAGTCTGAACGATGCTGAAGCATAAACTAATCTCAGGCACTAAAGGATGAGGTCATAATAGTTATGCGTAACTAATGGAAATTCGTCAGGATTCATTTTTAATGAATCTGTAAATTCAAACAGCAATATTCCACCTGAACAATGGCAAATATAATGGGGTACACAAAAAGGGAAAATAAAGGTGATCCTTGCAATTATAGGGCTCTAAATTTTACTTAAATGCTTTGTAAAGTATTATAACAGTTCTTGAAAGAAAGAATAATTAAGGATGCAGATACAAAAGAAAGTAAGTAAATTACCCACATAGTTTTATCAAAGGTGTTAGTCTAATCTAATATCTGTATTTTTTTAAGCACTGGTATCTTAGATAAGGTGATGCAGTGGATTTAGCACCTGCAAACTTAAAAAAACCCCAAACAACCAACCACCAAAAAACCCAAAACCAACCCCAAACACTACATACTGTTTCCCTCAGGAAATTAATACTCAAGGAGGAGATGATGAACATTCATATAATAAGTCAACAAATAGCTGACTAAAAAAGAGACTCTAATGGCTTATATTAAAAGGAATGAATTGGACCGGAAAAGGACTACTACTTTTATTCTTCAGTCATCAATCTGAGATTGGTTCTATTTAAATTACCTACCAAAGAAGTGTGTAGTTGTTTGTCAAAACTTTTGTCTAGGAAAGCTGGAAGGCATTGCGAATATTAAGGAAGACTGAATCATCACTTAAAGAAATTTGGGAAGTCTGGATGAGGGATGACATTTAAGTATACAGGTAGAAAAATCATGAACTTTAGTATAAAGGGGAAAGACACTACTTGAAGGCAGAAGATAAACTACCTGCAGGTTGATGTCCAGCTCTACTGTTGTCCTGTGCCCATCCCCATGGATATGTCTGATGTCCATGGCCGACGGGCACAGTTAGCCCCCTGGCTGAACTCCTCACGACTGGAGTGTGATGAGATAGGCCCTGGCTATGAAGCCCTGCTTTTTCCCAGAAATTAACTGGCCCTCATGGCACCCTGGCACTGACTGTATTATTGCACATAATTCTGGTCCATTACGAATATTATATCAGATTTATCAGTAAACTGCATATTTACATATTTTTGTAAGTTTTGATAGTTCATAAGCATGCAAAATTGCAACAAATGTCATATCCTTGGTTCCTGGGAGTTTATTTCAAAATTAATGTCTATGTCTGTGATAACAATAAAAGAGGCTTTTTTTGGGTACATATTTTGGTTTTAGTTGTTTTCCCTTTCCATACTTTTTCTGCAATGCTAAGAGCTAATGCGGCATTTGAAATTTAATCTTGACTTGTTCAATATCTACAGTCCAACATTTGTGGTTCTAACAAAAAGAAGAGTGAAATATGACAGAACTCAGGATAAGAACCATAAGAATTAGTCACATAGTATTTTTTCACTTGTTTAATCTGAAACCTAATCCTTAAATCCAATGGATCCGTTTCACCTAGTACAGCCCTGGAATTTGTGCATATACCAGGGAATAGCACTCGTTCTATGGGTGATAATATCAGCATCTTACTTGAAATTATAAATTTGAATATGCAAACAAGTTCAGCCTCTGAAGAAAAGTGAGATTAAGTTTTTAATTACTATACAGGTAGATCACATGAGACAAGCTGCTAATTTACACATCTGAAGGTATCAGAGGGAAAATTTGCAGAACTTCCAATTTTTCATTATAGGCAAAACTGAGAAAGGTCAGGCATAGAAGATCCAAATCACATTGAGATTTTTGCCAGGTTTTATCTCAGCCAATTTTTATACTCAAGTTATTTCAACAACATCAGAGATATTTACCCTATAGAATAATTTTTAGCTGTATCTGGCTTTTTCCTTGGTTCAAAACTCATTCCCATTTCCACTAGGGATCAGAATCTGTGTTGATAATGAATCCTGTTTGTTAAAACCCCAAGTAAAGGTGTGCATCACTGAAAATTATGTAAATGTATTAGAGTTTGAATACTCATCCTCTGAAACCTACTTTGCATATGCCAAACTCATTTCACCTCTGAAGAATCACTGGATTTTAATCAAACTTCATTCCTCAATCCACAGTTGTATTTGAACCATGAAACTAAGCTGCAAGGCTTTGTACCTTTCATTAAACACCACAACACATCCAGTCCAAACCATTCTTTCCTGTCAAAGCATGGAATTTTGTAATGGGATCAGGAAATGGCATGACAATCTTTATTCACAAGCTAAATCTGGAATTCAAATGCCTAGTAGAGACTATATAACACAACTCCATACTGCATTGGTTTAACCTTTATGTTGCTCTGTATGATGATCTTTTATCTTTTTTTACTTCACTGACACCTCTCTCTCAAGTCAGAGAGGCTGAAAAGCTAGGCGGCAGGGTATACAAATCAACATGGAGAGACCTGAAAAGGTCAGCTTTGCACTCCTGCCCATAACCATGTGCAAAATGCACAATGTATTTAAATTCTGGCACCTAATTTTTATGAAGATTTCAATGCAAAGCGGCAATGAACAATATGCATTTATTCTTATGACAAGGGCAATAATGAGAACAGAAAATACTACAAATACACTGTAAAGTCATTACAATTTTAAATCTCCAGTCTCATGGTCTGCATGAGGTGTACTAGTGGTAGGCATGGTATTTTATCTTATTAAGTCCATTTCATTTGCTTTAGAATATAAATCCACAATTCAAGATTTAATTCAAATTCTGAAGGAATTCTTTACTCTTGATTATAATTTCAATTACCTGCATTTCCTCACTGTTGATTTGTAGTATTGCTATCAAGTTCTTGGCTTTTCTATTCATTACATATAATTGTTACTTTCACTTTTTCTCTTGTTATGTTTTTAGCCTGGATTTCTAGAGGAAAAAAAAAGCTTCCATAATCACTCTGTGATTGTGTGTTTGTAGAGAAACTATGTTTTAGGCATTTCCTAGGACAAAAGAGGTTTTACCCATTGATCATTCTGAAATAAATTTGACATATATATAAAGGTTTCAGTGTTACTAAGGTCCCATAAGTTTTATGAAATAGGAATTTGAGTAGAAGCTAGGACCTCATTAAGAGAAATACTGCTGTGTAAGTTCATTTCTTATTAGATACCTGAAAATGTCCTTTGGAGTACACTTTTCTGAATGACCTGGGAGAAAATCTTCGATCAGAGATCACAGTACTTGATACAATGTCCTGTAGAAGCTAAGTTTCATCACATCAGCTGCTTTAGCTGAGGAAAACTTCTGGAGCTTCAGAAGTGTACAGGGTGTTGTGTTTTTATTGTCATGCATATCAGAGAAAAATTTTCAGTACATCTTTCACATGTTATAAAAAGTCTTATCTATCCTGTATCATACCGTGACAGCTACAATTGTAGCTTTGGAGCCAGAGACCATCTCCAGATGCATTCTTGCAGGAACTTATTAGCACATATTAAACATATTAAAATAGAGCAGCCTGTATATCTGTGTTTTTCAGACTGCAAGCGCAGCTTACAAATACTCAATTTCACTGCATGCCCCTGTATTGGATTTATGTGACAAGGTTTTTGTAATGAGGGGTGCTAGAGAGGTGGTCTCTGAGAGAAGAGACCAGGAGCTGCCCACATATTGGACTAAGTCAGTTCCCACCAGCTCCAAGACAAACCCACTAGTACCCAAACCTGAGTCCATCAGTCAGCCTGATAGTACCTCTGTGATAACATATTGAAGAAAGGATAAAAAGTGTTGCACAGCATCTGTGAAAAAATGTAAGAGAAACAACCCTGCAGACACCAAGGTCAGTGAAGGAGGAGGAGAATGTGCCTCAGGTGCCAGAGCAGATTCCCCTGAAACCAGTGGAGAAGATCATGGTGAAGCAAGTTGTTCCCCTGCAATTCATAGATGTCCATGTGGAGTAGATATCCATGTTGCAGTCCATTGAGGACGCCCCACCAGAGTAGGTGGATATGTCTTGAAGGAGGCTGCAGCCTGTCGAGAGGAGCCCACACTGGAGCAGGTTTTCTGGAAGAAACTCTGGCCCATGGGGGACACACACTGGAGCAGTCTGTTCCGGAAGGTCTGCACCCTGTGGGAAAGACCCATGCTGGAGCAGCTCTTGAACTGCAGCCTGAGGGAAGGACCCCATGTTCATGGGGGACTGTACGTCCTGGAAGGGACCCCACATTGGAGCAGAGGAAGAGCATGAAGAGGAAGGAATGGAAGAGATGAAATATTATGAACTGACTCCAACCCCTATTTCCCATCCTTCTATGCCAGTTGTTGAAGAGGAGGTAGAAGTGAAATTGAGCCTGGGAAGAACAAGGTGTGGGAGTAAGATGGTTTTAGTTTTGTTTTTATTTCCCTCTATCCTACCCTGTTATTTATTGTCAACAAGTTACATTAATCTTCCCCAAGTCAAGTCTGGTTTGACTATCTCAGTAATTGGTGAGGAATGTCAAGGTCCTTATCTTGTCCCTGTGAGCTTTTTCATGTTATTTTCTCACCATGTCCTGATGAGGAAGGGGAATGAGACAGCAGCTTGGTAAACACCTTGCAGACAGCCAAGGTTAACCCACCACAACCCTTCGTTATCATGGTCAATCTGGCAGAAATTCTTGGGTTTAGAGTGTTCATACACTCCCAAACTGACAAACTATAAAACACCTCAGTTAACCCTGAGATGGTCAGGTTTATAATTTTCCCAAAACCTTATGCTTAAATAGATATATATGAATGGCTTGCACCTTTTTAATATAGGCTCAAAATAGAGACTGATTTAGTTTCTGGACTGTGATCCTATATGTGTAGTAACAAATACTATTAAACTGCTGAATTTCTCTCTTCAATTCTAATGCACAAAATTAAAGATTCAACATGTAATTAAGCCAAGGACTTCTACAGACTTTTCTACAAGTGTTCATCCAACCCTAGTATCTTTAATTTGTTCCTACAAACTCAGTATATTCTGAGGGAGAAATTGCATTTGGCCACATCAGCACGGCAGAACAGGAAATAATAAATCTCAGACACAGGATATTTACTCTGTAACACGAGAGGGAATCACTACATTACATTGATTAAGTCCAGCAGCACTGGACAGGAAAGGAGTTCCTGAGTCACCAAATCCAGGCTTTCTGCCGTTATCACAGAGAACCGCATCCCACAGCTTTTTTTTTTGTTTGATTGGTTGGTTGGTTTGGTTTGGGTTTGGGTTTTTTATGCTTTCCACTCTTCATCCCAAAGCTAGTAAAATTTTTGTTCCTGTTACTCTGAACAAAATTCTTTCCTATTGACATCAGTGCTAGTGTTATCATTGACTTCAGCAGATCACTTCCAGATTCAGAAAGGCATGAAGAAGTAATGGTGGGAGTAAGGTTGGAAAAATGGCATTTATTACTGCAAAACCATTTAAAAAATAATCAATAAATATAAATGGGAACTTTGTGAACACATAAAAAATGAAGAGATTGAATTGATAAGAAATATCAGATCTATTTTTTATATTATTGTTCCTAGAAATATAGAGAAGGAAGAGAAATGGTGAAAATTGTATTTGAACAGAATTATTTTTGAAGTGTTCTTAAAACCCTAACCAACACAGACACAAAGTAAGCTTCAGAATTACCATAATGATAATTACTTGTTTTGCCAAGTCTAATTATGATCCTATCCCTGAACTAAGAAGACAAACAAATACAGAAGAAAGAGACCTAGAATGTATAATAAGAGACATTGTGAACACAAAATATGATACTGTTTAAGCATCTCATTTGAAGATGATACTTGATCACATTTACAAATGCAATTACTTCCTTACTTGGAAATTCGTAATAATCTTTGCTCAGCAAGCTCTACCACAGGAAGAAATAGGTATTATAAATTATTTTACTCTTGTAACTTAAGAAGAGTACAATATAGAGTATACCTATTAGTTGGCAATTGTCCTCCGTGGATGAAGTGACGGAATCTTCTTCATGGTATTCCTTCTCTTATTCAAGTCTCTTATTCAAGTTTTGCCCCAGAAATGATATTGTTGCTCCTAACATTGCCTGATTTTATATTTATTAGTTGAATGGTGTGCTTCAAACATCCTTCAGAAGTTTCCTTGGTTTTATTTTCTCCTCTTTCTTTCTCTTTCTTTCTTTCTTTCTTTCTTTCTTTCTTTCTTTCTTTCTTTCTTTCTTTCTTTCTTTCTTTCT
>WUAM01000350.1:344691-367334 GCA_024336885.1 Actenoides hombroni
TTTTTCCTAATGTCCAACCTAAACCTCCCCTGGTGCAACTTCATGCCATTTCCTCTTGTCCTATTACTTGTGACTTGTGAGAAGAGACCAACACCCACCTCACTACAACCTCCTTTCAGGCAGTTGTAGAGAGCCTCCTTTTCTTCAGACTAAAAAACCCCAGCTCCCTCAGTCATTCCTTATAAGACTTGTTCTCCAGACCCTTCACTAGCTTCATTGCCCTTCTCTGGACCTGCTTCAGCACCTCAATTTCATTCTTATACTGTGGCACCCAAAACTGAACAGAGTACTCGAGGTGTGGCCTCACCAGTGCTGAGTGCAGTAGAACAATCACTTCTCGACTCCTGCTGGCCACACTATTCCTGACACAGACCAAGATGCTGTTGGCCTTCTTGGCCATGTGGGCACACTGCTGGCTCATATTCAGACATCTGTCTATCAGCACCCCCAGGTCCCTTTCTGCCAAGCAGCTTTCCAGCCACTCAGCCCAAAGTCTGTAGCATTGCCTGGGGTTGTTGTGGCCCTAGTGAAGGATTCAGCACTTGACCTTGTTGAAGCCCATATGGCCTCAGTCCATCAATCCAGCTTGCCCAGGTCCCTCTGAAGAGCCTTCCTACCCTCAAGCAGATCAACACTCCCACCTAACTTGGTGTGATCTGCAAACTTACTGAGGGTGCTCTCAATCACCTCATCAAGATCATTGATGAAGTTATTAAACAGGAGTGACTGCAGTACTGAGTCCTGTGACTTGTCTCAAACTGGATATAACTCCATTCCCCACCACTCTCTGTGCCCAGCCACCCAGCCAGTGTTTGATCCAGCAGAGTGTATGCCTGTCCAGACTTAGGGAAGCCATTTTTTTTTCATGAGGATGCTGTGGGGAAGAGTATCAAAGGTTTTACTGCCAGGTAGGCTTTACTGTCCAGGTAAACAATGTCCACAGGCTTTCCCTCCTCCACCAATCAGGTCACATTTTCATAGAAGGAGATAAGGTTTGTTAAGCAGGACCTGCCCATAATGAACCAGTGCTGACTGGGCCTGTCCTGTAAATGATGTGTTTTGACACTCAAGATAATTTCTCACTTGATCTTTCCTGGCACCAAGGTCAGACTAACAGGTCTGTAGTTGCCCAGATCCTCCTTTCGGTCCTACTTATCATAGAATCATAGAGTCTTAGCATGCCAGGTTGGAAGGGACCTCAAGGATCATCTAGTCCAATCTTTCAAGGTAAAAAAAGAATCCAACAAATAAATTAAAAATACCCAATCAGTTTAAATGAGGTGGCCCAGCACCCTGACAAGCTGAGTTTTAAAACTGTCCAATGTAGAGGAATCCACCCCTTCCCTTAGGAGATTATTCCAATGTCTAATTGTTTTCATAGTGAAATTTTTTTTTTCTGGAGTCCAATTGGAATCTCCCAAGGAGTAATATGAAATGCTCAATGTACTATATTGTAGATGGGTGTCACATTTGCTAATCTCCAGGCCACTGGGACTTTCACTAGTTGCCAGGACCATTGATAAATCATGAAGAACGCTTGGTAAGCACATTTGCCAGCTTCTTCAGCACTCTTGGGTGCAACCCATCTGTCCCCATAGACTTCTGTACATATAGGTAGTGCAGCAGGTCACTAACCCTTTCCTCGTGAATTATGGATGCCTCCTTCTGTTCCTCATCCCTGTCTAGAGGTGCTGGGTACCCAGCAAACAACTAGTCCTGTTGTTAAACACTGAGGCAAAGAAGGCTTTCCTCATCCCTACTCACTATGTTTCCCCCTGCATCCAATAAAGGATGAAGATTCTCCTTAGTCCTCCTTTTGTTGTTAATGTATTTATAGAAACATTTTCTGTTGTATTTTACAATCTCATTCCATCCTTAAACTTCTACTTTGGTTTGCTCTCATGTCTGACTTTCTTAGGATTTCCATAGGTTCTTCCAAACAGCACTAATATTTCTATCCAAGCAGAAGCAGAATCATCTCTTTCTTATGTTGAAGGAGACTTATCAACATGCATGGGCAGTATCAGTGGACAAACATAAACAGCAGCTTCCTAGAGGTGAAAATTTCTGTTGTAATGGAGGTCAACAGGAGAGCCCTCTATCACAAAGTTGGATTATCATTTGTTTATGACTCTCCTCCCTTCTTCTTTTTTAAAATCTACTTTGGTATTTCCTGTGCTCTGGGGTTGCTGAGTAGTGGCAGACCGCAGAAGAGGGACTTCCTGGAGTCAGAAGTGCTGAGGCTGGATACTTCCGGCAATTTAAATGATGTAGTCATTTACATATTGTTTTTATTTAGGTTTGTTCTTTTTTTTCAGTATTATTGCCAAAGTAATTCAGAATGTTAAAAACTGTAACTGACATGGTTTTGTTTTTAATTTAGAGCATTCATAGGCAGCCATAAAGGTGTTAAAGACCTTTGTTTAAGAAGTATGCACTGTGAATTTCTAGTCCAGAGCAAGACCCAAAACTGATGACACATTTTTCAGCAGCTTGTATGAGATTCTGGCACTAATATCATAAAAGACAATATTGCTTACCAGACATGGTAAATAAATGGTATGTTGACCCAAACCTGCAATGCATTAAGAGAATTATGTTGTTTTCCTATCTTTGAAGTGTGTTCTTAAATAATGTTGTTGTTTGTGCTTAATCTCCACCCCAAACAGCCAAATAGAAGTCAAACTTATGTTTACTGTTTGTGCAACTCTTCAGTAGTTTGTGGAAGGAGACCAACACATCTCGGAGGGAGGATGTTTTAGCAATGCCTTCTACTCTAGGCTAATATAAATAACAGATAACAAATAGTGAAATAAAATAAGCTGTTGATGATGAACTTTTCTATAAGGCAATGAGGACTACAGGTCACAATAATTGATTTCTGGTGAGTTAGTAGAGTGAACATATGAAACAGGATGAATAAGAGAAAATAAAGTTGAAAAAGAGTGGGGCTGACAATGCAATTAAAATCGCTGGATGTAAAGCATAAATGGTAAAGAAACTAATGAAATACACTGTGCTTGTGAATATGAAGTCATAGAATCATAGAATGTTTTGGATGGAAGGATTCTTTAAAGGTCATCTCATCCAAACCTCCTGCACTGAGCAGGGACATCTTCAACTAAATCAGGTTGCTCAAAGTCCTGTCCAACTTGACCTTGAATGCTTTGAGGGATGGTGCACCTACAACCTCTCTGGGCAACCTGGTCCAGTGTTTCAACACCCTCATCATAAAAAATTTCTTGCCTATATCTAGCTTGAACACTGCTACTGAAAAGTTTATTTACAGCTCATGTATCCTGCTCCACAAGAAAAGAAATATATCTACTGGACATGTTTATATATCCAATAGATGCATCGATTAATATATCTCAAATGAACACAGATTTTTGTTTGTGAAATGTTGTGACCTGTACCAGGATATTTGTTTCCTTAAATTGTGTAAGAAAAAAACCCATTAAGTCTTCAGTTTGGAATGTGAATTTGAGACATCTAAAAGACATTCCTAAGTTCTTCTAAAAGTATATCAACACAGATGGAGTCTTGACACAAAGAGCTATTGAACAAATTATCTATAGAGCTTTACATTCATGCACTCTAGATTTGTTTGATCAATGCAAATCAAGTACAGCATTGTGTAAAAGAAAATGTAGCTGTCAATAGTGATAGTAGTGTTAGTGATAGTGATTTAGTAGATGAAAGTCAGTAGAGAAATGTGAAATATTACTGACTGATATATATTTCACAAGACTCTTGAGATATTTGATCTGTATTTTACACCCAGGCAGTCTGTATATCAAAAAGGTGATCCTGTGAACAAGGAGTTGAGGTGGGACTGAAGGAGATCTGACTTCAGCTGTTGGTTTTGCTGCAGTATTCTTTGTGCACATGTGTATCTTTACGTTCATCATTTAGGCCTAGATCCACAAAGATATTTTTTTTACATCTCAGATTCCCTGAGTTATATAAATATTACCATAATATAAATATTGCAAGTTGCTTATGGGAAAGGGTATGTGGTTCATCTCAATTTTATTTCTCTCCTGTACAGTACATTGAACATTTCATATTACTGGGACATATTTTTTCTGACTATTTGATTTCATTTCTCAATATTTGCTTTTAAATGTAGATTGAGGAGCTTTCTGTGGAACTTTGTGTAGACAGAATCAACAGCAATAAAGTACATGAAGTTGCTGTTGAATTAAGCACTTAAAAACTGATTAGTAATAAAGGGGATTGAAAGACAGTTATAAATATATCTTGCCAACCATTCCATGTTGGCTCAAAGAGGAAGCTTTGCACTTTGAGTAAGGGAAGTGCAATGATGCTAAAAATGCAAATAGAGACATGTGCTCTGCATTAGCTGTTGGAATTATTTACAAAGATTGTAACTAAACTGAAGCACAAGCACTTAACACTGCATTTTGCACAAGAGGCCTATGTGTCTTGCCAGGTGCTAGCAAGGTTTCTGCAGAAAGATGGTAACATTTTTGGTTGTCATTCGCAAGACGGACAATGTTATTTTTCTTACTATTTGATAAGGTCACCTAAAATAAGTTTTAATCTTGGCTTCCTGTGGTTTGTAGAGAAATATGACTATTGGAGAAGATGCTTCATCTAATCTTCCAGTAAGTCTTTAACTGAGGGACTAGGTTTTGTTATTTGTTCCCATTGAGTAATGAGTGAGTCTGGGCAGCTGCCTTACAATAGATGTCTAATGATGTATGGAAAGGCTCCTATGACAGAAGAGTTTATCAGTGTTAAAACTTTCACGTATTCCATTTAGAACTAGTGAAAGGGTAATGTAATTGTTACAGTGCATAAGAAAAATATAATTGACTATCACAATGGATAAAAAACAGATGTTCAAAATTATGAAAGTGATGTAGAGAAATGTATAATGTAGAGAAAATGTATAAACTTATTGTTAAACAGGATTTTAAATAAAATAATACCCCTTCTGTATCTTTAACTAAAATATACATTACAATTTTCAACAATTTAAGTTAATTTATACCACTATTTCTTAAAATAGTAACTTTTAAGTAAATGAAAAAGCAATAAATTTTATAAACATCTCAAGAGAAGATGAATAAGAATGCCACAGAAAATGCCATGGGGCAAGAGAAATGGTGTGTGGACCAAAATTTTGTCGTAAAAATCAACACTGTGAATACAAACATGTTTTATAATGCCTGTTATATCTGTTGTAGTAACAGATGTGAATTCACTGAAGGAATTTAGAGTGATTAACTGTTTAGATTCTCCTGCTGTTAGTGATGTTGTAGTATTCAGTCCCATACCAAATGATTCAAGAGCAGCTGCATACTACTGATGCTCAGTAGATGCATTTGGTGTTTTGGTCTTCTGTAAGTAACATAAGACACACACTTAAACTCAGTATAGTGACAGGACAAGGGGTAATGTTTTTAAACTGAAAGAAAGTAATATTTAGATTACATATAGGGAAGAAAATCCTTACTGTGAGGGTGGTGAGACAGAGGAACAGGTTGCCCAGGGAAGTTGTGGATGCCCTGGGAGCATTCAAGGCCAGGTTGAATGGGACATTGATCAACCTAGTCTAGTGGGAGATGTCCCTGACCATGGCAGGGGGGTGGGAACTAGATGATCTTTAAGATCCCTTTCAATTCAAACCATTCTAGGATTCTGGAATTTTACTTGCTTGAAAACATACCAAAACTGTAATGTAAACATTTGTCTACCAAGCTTGGACCATTCAGCTTCCATGAAAAATTAAAGAAATGCACCTACTATATGCAGTGTTAGGTAAGTTCATCTTATGCCAGTTTTAGCAAAATGCCAAATATTCTAGCTATATTCAGGCTCTTCAGTGCAACACGGTTAAATATATATCTGACATGGTACCTATTAATCTTAAAAAGCACAGTCTTGAGTTACTCAATCTTGTGTCATAATGAATTCCTTTCCTGAACCTTGGATGAGCAATCAAACGGAGATTGACTTTCCTCATTTAGTCTAATAGATTTATCTAAGCCATGTTTCAAATTACTAGATTAAGTAGGGTAATGTGGGGTTTATATGTCTGAGGAAAAATCTATTTAATAGAACTGTTCCTTTGATTTTAGAGTGAGAATTACTATCAAAACACCAGACTCTTTCCTCTGTATTTTTTTGTTATAATGATCTAGACAGTTTTATCTGTCTGTACAGCAATTGATGGTATTAATACTCCAGTGACGTGTCTGCAATAAAGTATGTTCTTGGACAGAAGAGACAAAGAGGCTCCCCACATGAGGACATTTATGTACTATGGTATGTGTGGTGATGAGGACAGTGAACAAATGTCCTTTTGTTATTATGTCACAGAAATTATTTTCATGAAGGATTAATTCATTAAGAACAACAAAAGAACATTATCTTTTCTTGCTCATAATTAATTATAGGAGAACAAAGGTTTTGTGCAATAGTGTAATTAGCTTGCAACAGGGAATTTAAACATTCTTGCATTGTGGAGGTGATGAAGACAGAAACTGTCCAGACTGTGTGTATTCTGGAGCCCTCTGCTGAACTGAAGGAAAACCTCTCAACTCTTCGTCAAGACCCTATTATGGTAACAGGCAACTCAATGACATTTTATCATAAGAAAAATTTCAAGGGCAAGAAAAAGAAAATTTTTGAGATTTCCACTGAGCCTTTCACTGAAGAGTAGAGAAGTATGTGTTTATTAATTCAAGATAAGTCTAATATGCTTCATTTCAGATTATGTGTGAATTTTGACTTGAAATGTGATCACTGGAGATATTCTGCATTATAGAAAAGGAATCTATTACAAACTTATCTAATACAATTTTAACACAGTGGTTACTTTTCCTAAGATTATAACTTTTCCTTGAATTCAGCATTTCAAGCAGATATTACTAAAATGCATTTGAATTTTTCTTTTGTTCATAGTGTTAAAACAGAGGAAAACCAATCTGTTTCTTATCCGACATTAAAGAATGATCTCAGAGCAGTAAACAGAGTACTTAACTGAGAGTTAGGAGTGTCCTGAGATCCTGCCCCTGCTGTTGTTTAAACCTTAGTTTGTGCGGAAGGTAGATTCCAACACTAAGTCTAAGTTCTAGTTTAGTATCAGAGAAATACATTACCTGACATGTGGTAGGCATGTTCAGTCACAAAACTGGGACTTAAGGGCTGTGTAACACATGCAAAGATAGGAAATGCTGAACTTTTATGGATCCTGTTCCTATGTTCTCTTGCTTTTCTAGACCTTGGAGATCTAAAGTTCTGTGGGATCTCTGGAAGGATAGGCATTAGCAGATTGTCATATCCACATGGCCTGAAAAAAACTACAGAAGGAAGCAGTCAGTCTGTTACCATCTACAAGAATGTTTCCTGAATCAAGACATCACAAATAATTACCTATCCTGACATTAAATGTGACTTAACTGAGTTCATAACATCTGACTCTTGTACAGTTGCCTGCTAAGAACAGGGTGTGCAGTTTAGTGGAGTCCCTGCTCTTCCTAACTGAGTCCACTGAGCAAAGCCAACATTTCTGTAACTTCCAGGATGTTCCACACATCAATGGAAAAAATCCAATTCTTCAGCAGGAATGGTAAAATTGGTATATCTGATTCCAAGTAGAAAATAATCAGAAGTTCTAGACAACTCTCAAAACAGAGTAAAGGAATTGTTTCCAAAACGACTTGTTTTGTTTCCTGACCTTTTGAATTATATCAATATTTTAGTGTAGTATACGTCAGGTATTGAGTCATTAAGTCAGACATTAAGTCTCATTCACAGTCTCTAGAATGGAAGCTACCACCATAATACCATACTCTAAACCAATTAAAAATACATTTTCTTGTAATAATTTATTCATTATTGGTAGAAAATTATGTACTAGTAGAATACAAAGTACCAAATGACATTTTATTTTCCTCAAATCTTACAAAATTAAATTGATAAAGAACAAACTAAAGAAATGGTTCATGCTTCCAGTGAAGAAGAGCTCCAGTAACACTACCATAAGCCTAGAAACACATCAGGAAATCATTATTGCTTCAAGTGTTCATCTACCTCATTGTCAGGTTTTATTTTTTTAAAGTACTGACAAGATCTAAGCCTACTAGGTTGATAAAATCTGAAAGGATTATATGTTTTTTGCAAATCTCATTTTTTTGAAACAATGGATGAAACAGCTGTTGTAGTCAGGAAGGCTTAATATTATCCCAAACACATATGAAGTACTTAATCTAAAGGCAATTGTAAAACTAATCTAAAAGTGTCTTAGATTATTCCAAACTGTATTTTTTTCAGGAATGTAGATTCAACAGAGTGATGTCACAACACAAAACTATTTCTCAATGGAAAACAACAAGAACTCCATATTGCAGGTCCTGTAATGTGTAGGTCATTGCACAGCAGCAGTACATCAGAAGTGCAGTGATTTACATCCAGTGATGATCTGACCTGTATAATCAATTGAAATTGTAAAGTTAGCAATTGAAATGAAATAACAGAGATCGAGACCAAGAAAACTGAAAAATCTTCTTTTAAATCTAAAACTTTTCTTGAAAATTCACAATATAGTGTTCATTTTTATTTTTTTTAGAAGTAGCAGTTTATATTATTTATAGTGAGTAATAAATAGATGGTTTGGATGGCAGCTGAGTTATAAGTAATGCTATCTCAGTTAATGACACTCATGACTTGAAAAAAAAAGGACGCTTTGAACATGACTGACCATGAAGGCATCCTTCTGGCCAAAGTCAACAACTTTGTGTCGTTCACATATTTCTTTTTTTTGTACTCCACAACCCTTTTCTTAATTCTGAGATTGAATTCAGATGGTTTGGATTACAAAATAACACAGACTAAAGCAGAAGCAAGTGTGAAGACTTTGGAAAAAAAGACTAGTTATACAAGCTCTCCCTTCCCAGATCACCAAAATGCTGTATTAGGTGATTTCACTAGTCCAGCAATAGCATTATCTTTTGTCAAGACATGCTAAAAAAAACCCCTATAGACACTTCTTGATAATATCCTTCATAATGTTGACCTCAATAAAATGAAGTATATTTTCTTTTCTTTAAAGGATGTACATCAGTCTCTAAGGTTTATTTTTCAGTAGTATCCTGTTCGAAGTTAAACTTCAAATGTAAGATACAACCAGAATGAGGTACTAAATCAGTGGTGCCTTCTACAGTAGCCCTGGGGATCAACAACAGTGGAGCAAGAAAGGAAAAATAAAAAAGGAAAATTAGATAACAATCCAATTGGAACAATCTAAAGATACCTTGTTTTAATGTCCACAAACAACTGCTTCAGCTGCTTTTTTTTTGTGAAGTCTGATTCATCATAAAGCATTCAGTTATAAAACAGAGAACATAATATTGTTGACTACTTGTCTGATATGATGTTCTGCTGCAGCATATGGAGAAAGATAAACTTAAGATTCCTTTCCTCAAAGCAAACCCTTAACTAATGCAAGTTTTGTTTTGTTTTGTTTTATTTTGTTTTAGTGACTGGAAGTACACTTCTAAAGAGTGCTTCAGATTTTCAGGAAGACAGATCACCCTTGGAAATTTCTCTCTTTTACCGTAGATTGACCAGTTTGAAAAACAATCTAATTTCAAACTGAGATCCAACTTTGAAAGATGACCCAGTCTGATTGGTTTTGGAGGAGTCTTGGTCAGATGACTTCTAGAGGTCTCTTCCAGTTTAAATTGTGATTTTGTTTTCCTTTCTTTGGCACTTTAAGTACCTAAGGACAGGCAGGCTGAACCTGAAACTGTGGGTGGAACATAGAGCCCAGAAATCAAAACCTGCAGGAAAAGGAGGAATGCAATTTTTTTCTTTATCAGGAAATACTTTATTACTGTCACATAACTGTAGTTAGGGGGTAAAGTCTTTCAACCATACAATAAAGTGTTTTTAGCATCACAATAGGACATGTGGTCAGAAAGATCATATACTACCTTTACTTTGCAATGGTAATGAGAACCCTTTTTCAGAGAACACTATTGTCCATATAAATTATTCACCAGCAGAGTAGGTTGTATATAGATTTCTTAAAAGGAGTATTCATTAATATGACAAATTACATCTTTAGTCATGAAATGCTTAGTTACCTCCATGAATTTAGCTGGGAAAGACACACTATCCTGTATTTCACACTGTGACAGTCTATTCAGTAAAACAATTTAAAAATCCATGAATCCAAGCATCCTGGGGTTCAAGCATGTATGAGCCAAGCATTAATTAATTTAATTTTATGTTACTATTAGTTTTAGTGTCATATTATAAATAAATGTCTTTGGCTTCATTTCCTTTAATTTTGTTTTATCTAAATGGATTTACTCTGATGCTTATATCAGAATGAAGGGGACATTGACTGTATTTACTACTTGGATACTAACTTGATGAAAAAAAAGATAGGTTAAAAAAAATAATCTCAAATTACTGCCTTATATGTGACTATTATTTCCCAGCCCTCTTTTAGCATGAGGACTTATGATAATGCCCTGATTTTCTTAGTGATCCACTTTTAGTACCAGCTGTGCGTGGAACAGTGACATTCTTGGAATATTGATGACTTCAATTCTCCAGAAATAAAATATTCTAAATTTTTTAGGTTTTCTTGATTAGGATATTTTAAACTGTATGTAGTTCAAGTATCCATAAACCAGCACAGTCTCGGCTATTTGCTACATGTGTATTCTCAGTTCCTCCAAATGTGAAGGAAACCTTAATAACTTAAATAATTTTTTTTTTTTTTTTTTTTTTTTTTTTTTTTTTTTTTTCTTTTTCTTTTTCTTTTTTTTTAAGTTTAAGACAATACATTTTGTGGGAACTTATATTATACATCAACATATAAGTCGGTTTCAATGACTTTAATTAAAAAACAGTAGCTGTGCACACTGTCATATTCAGCCTTCATGTAGTCCTATGCTCATTTTCTCAATTTATATCAGTGCAGTAGTATAATGACAGATTTTTATCTAATCAACAAATGCTTCCTAGGCATTTGCAGATGTTAGATGAAACATGGAACATTAATGGAAAGAGGTTTTACTACTAGTAGTAAATTAAGTTTCATTTGTTTTGTTTTGGTTTTTTTTAAGGCATTTTAAGAGTGTATATGTATATTCTGATTTAAGGAGTACTTAGTGCTTAAGCATTTTTATCATGCAGTTTTTGTGAAAAGGTTTGCAGTCTTTCTGAAAGGGTTTGCTGCTTCTGATTTAGTGTAGCATTGTTCATTTCCATCTGACACAATGCTAATTTAAATATTTTAACCATGAGATGAAGGTCAAGGTGTACTGTTAATTACAAAAATCCCATTGTTGTTTCCTTTGAAAAAGCTCTATAATAGAAAAAAAGATGAAAGGCAATGCAGCTGGCAGTGAAATAGCATGAAAACACTACTTTCTGTCTTCAAAGGCCTTGTTTACAAAATGTAAGGTCACTTTGGTTGGAATTGAAAATACAAGCACAATAAGGTAGCTCCAAGGAATCACTCTGAAGGCAAACTAAACTTCAATTAAATGCCTTTTTTCCCTTTTTTTTTTTTTTTTTTTTGGAATGAGAGCAATTGGAAAACTTGCTGAACAGAATTAAACTTCACATCCACTTTCAAGGTGTTTTATGTAGATACATACACAATGAATTACAGTTATCAGTAAGTAAAAAAACAGTGACAAGGTTTTTTACCATGAGTTTTCCTCCAATACTTGCTTCAAATCTGATGGCAGGATAATTTTAAAGCCTTCAGAACTGTTTGCCTGTATTGGGTGAACTCTTTAAGAATATCAGTATTCTGATTATACAGCAGGTTAAATTATCTGTTAGAACTAAACACTCACCAAATAATCAAGCTACTTTTTGTTTTGATTGGCCATACCAGCAGATTAAGCTGCTAATGTAGAAAAAGATAGATGTCAATCACTGCAACATCTCAGCAATCTGCTAATGACTAAACTTACGCACTTTAATAATCCTGCTTATTTTAATGGTAAGAGGTGGAAAAACTGAAGGAAAAACTGAAAGAAAAACTGCTTAGAGCAATGAATTGCTTATTTTAAAAGATGTGATTTTAGCACAAATTTATATTTTAAACCATCTTATGCTTGATTGAATATCATTTTTGTTATCAGTGTGGTATTAATAGTAATATTAATAGTAATTTTACTTAAAAATTTCTCTATCAGAGTGATCATTCTGGTTGCCACTTAGTGATGGGCATATCAAACTTGCAAAGATTACAGGTGAAGTATAGCACCTAGGATGTTAGAAACAGTGATGCCATTAACTCCATGTTTCCATAGCAGTTTTGCAGCAGGAGTAAGCCATTAGTCACCTGATGTACATTTTATAGCCTTTTCCTGCAGTACCACAGATGCTCAGATGTTTATATATGACCACATTGTACATGAGCATTTAGAGATGTGAATTGACACCATGCAGGGCTCTGAAGTCAATCAGTAGGAAATATTGCCTGACAGAGGGAGACTTGAGCATTGCTGAGGCACAGGGGTCTGACTGAGGGATGTGTATGGGCTACCTCTGTCTGCTCTTAGTCCGAAGAGCCAAGCGCACTTGTGTAGGTGTGTGTTGAACTGAACCAGCATTGTTGGCTATCCTGGAGTTCTTTCATCTACTCTGCATAGGGCAGGAAACATTTCCAATCTCTGATCTAATGATTACTTCTGTAAAACAATTTCCAAGCAAAACCTATCAATTATCCTAAGTGGATGGATCAGAACACTGGACTCCTGCTCACAGCTGAATAGCTTAATATTTTCATAATGCGGCCTCCTTCTTGAACAGAAATTCAGGGGAGACTCACTAATATATTCTGAATATAGTCTGAATTCCATTCCAGCCTCCATCTAGATGGTAGGATCATTCTATATAAGTAATCTATATAGAGTATCTAACTCTCTATATGGATAACCTTAAATATTTATATGGCTCCAACTAATTGTACTTGGAAAGACAAAGCTAATAAATCAAACTAGAATAAAATATATAAGTTCTAAACAAAAACTTTCCCAGGCTCAGGGGATCCAAAGATAAGTGCCTGAAATGTCTCTAAAAATCTGAGTCTTATGACTCATCTCCCTGAGGTCATACAAGAGTATACATCAAAGTAGTGAACTGCACACAGTGAAGCTACATAAGACCCATATAAGTGTTCTTAATGCTATTTTCCCCCTCTTCCCTGAAGTTTTACAAATAAGAAAGAGAAAAAAACCACAGAGATGTCGCTTTAGTGGAGTGCATTAGCCCCACTGTTTAAGTTTTAGTCCTTAGTGAGGTAAACAGATGAGCAAATTTGCTGTCTTGCACCAAGTGTTAGTTAGGGAGAGTCAGGGTTCTTACAGGTCTCATTTTTCCTCTCTCTAAGATCATGACTGTCATCTATGGTTATATTCCTAGCCCACAGCGTCATCATGCAAATACGGGGTCATTTTTATCATTCACATAAGTTATAAACACTGTCTGATCACCACACAAATATTAACTCATGTATTATGAAATACTTCATTTGAGGCAAATTTCAATCAAATATACAATGGTGTATATATCAATTATATATACTAAGTCTGTATGTATACATATATAAATATAGGTGGGGGGGTGTATATACTCTTTCTACAAAGAAAACCAAAACTTAATATATTTACAAGATTTACTAAAGCTCATAAAGAAACAAAAGAAGTTTAGTTTAGTTTTGTTTTGTTTTGTTTTCCTGTGTCCTGGTCCAATAGAGAAGTTAGGACTTGTTTTTCTTGTGGGAGCAAGGACCTTCACATTCACTGCAAGCCTTACAGAGAATGAACCAATTCCCTGTCAGGTGACTGTAAATATCAGATTCTGGCAGAGAATTTAGGATGCAGGAAAATATGAATTTGTCTAGAAATTCCTTTTACAGAGAAAGATAACATTGTAGGAAAGTCAAAATAACAACAGCGTATTATCAGAAGGTGGGAAGAACTAAGTTTGAATTGAAAGATCTGACAAACATAAGATTAGACTGGCAACACATTTCCCAAGATAACAGAATCATCAAACCTGGAAAGGCAATTGCAAGGCATCAGGGCTTTTTTTTGTAGTTTTTTTCACCCAAGATGAAGTGTAGCAGCTAGGAGATATAAAGCAGTGATGCCATTAATTCTGAATTTCTTTAAGGCAGCAATAGCAACCAATTAGTCCGGTCATTCTGTACATTTCACCAACACACCCCATAGTACCACAGATGCTCAGATGTTCATATATCACCAAATTCCTCATGAGTATTTAGACAGAAGCTTATTGGTATTGAATCTCTCAGACATTGCCTTCAGCCCCAGTTGCCACCAGGTCACTCCACAGCCTGATTCTATCTGCTTGCTTCCCTCCCAGATTGGTATCATCTGTAGGCTTGCTGGCAATTGAATTGACGTAGAAGAAAAATCCCAGACAAAGAACAACATGACAGAAGGCTGCCTTAAGGAGCTGAGTTGGTCCAAATGTCACAGAGGAACTCTAAGAACCTCCAGTTTATGTCAACCTCCCCTTTTTTGTGCTAAGAGCATTTCTTTTTGAATGATGATAAACTCAGCCTCGGATACCACAGCTGAAAAATCTGATGGAGAGGAGATATCAATTATTGCCAGCTGCACAGTCTGGTTCACTCACACTTGTGTTGCATTCATCTTGCCTCAGAGTGAGTCACTGATGTTTTCAGCTATAAAAAATGAAGCAAGGTGAGAATCAGAGAGCCCTCTGACTTTTTAGATTGCATTATACTGCTCTGTCTCTTAATTACTAGTTAAGTGGAAGCTTATTAATGCCATGAAATCCCAAGCTTAATAAAGATAAAACAAATGTTATACATAAAAAGAAAAAGCAGCAAAAACTCCAAAAGGCACTAAATCTTCTTTGTTACCGATAAGTAACCCCAACCCCCATATGATCACTAAGTGTCCCTGAGGACTTCAGCACTAATTTGTTTGACTTTTAGTTCAGATTAGGCAATCAATTTCTTCCCCTACATAGTTGCTTAAGGACACTTCTACTGTATATCCAATTTGCTCAGCTTTTGTGAAGAAAACTTAGCATATTGCCTTGAGTTAGAAGTTGGACATATTAGATTTGGAAATTATGGTTCCGTTTCTTTCCTTATTTACTCTGAAATTAACTCTTTCAGGTGGACATATTGGTGTTTCATGTCTGCCAATGTTTATTACAAGCTGGAATGTCAGTTATTTGGCTTAAAACAAGAGTATGTATGCTGTATCATCTGTTTTTTGCTATAAAGAAAATTGGAACAGGTGATGACAATTTTTATCTTTACAAGATATGAATATTGGAGTATCTTCATTTCAAACAACTCAGAAACTATTACCAAATGTCTGCAGATGTAATTCCCTCCATTCAAACATCAAAACATGCAAAAAAATTTTCAGTTTTCTCAAGTCTTTTTGAACACTACCTGGAAAGCTGGAATTCTTCCATTGACCCCAATTATTTCTACCTGTTTGTATGTTCTTTCAAATACAGAACACAGAGTAAGTGAGTGAGAGTAGATAACTTTCATCCCTTGAAGACACAAATTCGTGATAATATCTAGCAACTATTTTGCTGAAAGCAACTAAAGTATTGACTGTGCAAAGGATTCAGGGTCTATCTCTAATGCTATTTAGCTGACATTCATTTCTCTTGTTTCTAAGTTCATATTAAGTAATTAGCTGCTTAAATAATTGCTTGATTTGAATAGTTATATTTTAATATTAGTCAATTCAATCAATTTTAAGAAATATAGTACTGAAAATGAGATTCAAATATGACACCAAAGCTATTTATTAAGTAATGAATATTACTTCTAGATGTGACAAATTGAACACTTTAAATAATTTAATTAACATGTGATGACTGCCTCAGTCTAAAATTTTAAACTACTGTAGACATTCTGGCATTAAGTAATAAATAAATAAATAAATAAATACAGCAAGCCCAAAAGGATGACCATGCATGTTTGAGTTCCTTTTGCTGTTTATGTTAAGAGTTCGGGAATTTACTGCATTACCATGAGTTTCACTTCAACACAGCAAAGTTTTCTGCTTATTAACAATGGGCAAAGCAAACAGCATTTCAAATGGGAAATAGTGAGATGCTCCAACAGCTTCTTTGCTCCAGCCTGTTGCTCCCCTAATGGGACATGTGTTGTGGATCACAAAATGGACTGGTACCTAAACCACTGGTTCAATGGGTTGAAACCACGGGAAAATGAGGAAAACTAACAGACCACGGGAGTAAGGATGAAATGTCATGTATCTTTATTTATCACTAATTACTACTGGAATGAGTCACACTTGTTTTGTGTAAGTTACAGATGTGAGAAGTAGTTGTGGGACTGCTCACAGCAGAAAGGCTAGCTTTGCAGTAAGAGCTTTCTGCAGCATCTCCACTCCTGGCTGTACTGCTGGGAGGTTAATGATCTGGAGTCTGAACTGCTTCCTCAGCTGCTAGCTGAACTGATTACAGCTGAGATACACAAACAGGTAGATTTGACTGGAGAGAGATTTTCATAACAGCTGCTACATACGTGAATACACCGGGTGGGATACAGATCACTAAGCTTTAGCCATTGTAAATAAACTTTCTTTAAAACCATTGTATGTGTTTTTTCTCTGTTCAGGAGAGCTGGACAAGGGCATCTGGAGCATGATTTGTCCCATCTTGCAATAACATATAACTACAGGTACAGCCACGATGGCAAACAAAGCAGGTCCCTAGTTTGCTGCCTGATTGTATACTCTGTATTCCCAGAACAATTTTTTAAAGTAACTAATTCTAAAAAGCCTGGATAGAGTTCTACTGAGGGTTTTCATTATAGGTCTTTCACCCCAGAGGTAGTTAAGCCAAGTTTGCCTTGTGCACTCAACTGATTCCTCAACACTTGTCCAGTAGCCCATGAACATCTATGCCAAGTCAGGACACTCTCCAATGCACCTAACATAAACCTGAGCACCAGGCTGTAAAAACATCACTCTAGAAGACCTTAGTCCTCCTTGTCTTTCAGTCATGTGTGTGTTTAGTTGTGCAAGGGACACCCAAGTCATAGGTAAGTTGCCAGCCTGTTAGGTAGCTCTACACAGTGGAAATACCAGACTCTTTACATCACTTGGCCTTGGAGTCAGAAATTACTCCGTCTGGGTAATAGACATGGCTTCAGAGAGAAGAGAGGAGGTCTTTCTCTTAAAAGAGTTTAGAAAACTAAGTTACACGCTCAGCCTCTTAATAATCTAGTGAAAACTAGTACTTCTTACCTTGGTATCCACAGGAAACTTGATAATAAACCTCAATTTTTTTCTTGCTTCTAAATTAGTTCATAAATGATAACAGAAAAAGCTCTGTCCATAAATATTGTTAGCTGGACCACATAGCACACAGGTCAGGAATCATTTAGCACTAAAGTGTCCAACAACGGTCTGTGGCTTTTATTGTCTGACCAGTAACTGCTCAGAACTGCACAAAATAAAGCATTACAAAAAGTAAAGTGCAGTTCAATTTGCATTTTAATCTGCAGCTCTACAAGCAGACCAGTTCTTTAGATTTTGAGATAGACAATACAAACTTTATGCATGTATATGAATGTGTATATGAATACATAATCTAAACTCTTCATATATACTTGTCTGCATATCTATGCATATACACATGCATATATATATAATTATATAAAGAAGTTTAAAGAAATATGTTTTATATTTTTGAGGGTTTTTTCAGAGAAATTCTGGAGTTTACAGAAATTCTTGGATTACCCTATGACTAGCATTGGTGTCTACTTTCTGTCTATCCTGAGTAAGAGTAAAGAATGTTGTTCATATCATACAGGAAAAATGTATGGGGAATTAAAAAAAAATACAGAAAACAATCAAATTCTTTGAAATCTATGGATTTAAAACATGTAGATGTGGTGCTTAATGACATGATTTAGTGGCTGACTTAGCACTCCTAGGTTAGTGGTTGGACTTGATGATCTTAAAGATTTTTCCAACTTAAATGATTCTATGATTCAGTGATTCTATGATTCCATTTCAGCTGCATTTCCAGGATGACTTGACTGTACATCAAGAACAAGCTTTAGCTGGGGTTTCACCATTGCAAATTATCTCAGAATTGGAAGCATTGTCTATCATCTATCTCCATTTTAAATACTTGTAATAATATGTAGGCACATGAAGGAGACTCCCAGTGCTCTGAAGCAGCAGTAAAGAAATATATTTTAGTAATGAGAAGGAAAAGATAATTTGGAAGAGTCTTATCAGGTGAAGAATCTCTTTGCTCACTGAGTGGGTAGCATCACATTAAAAGATGTAGTTGCTTGCCTTAAATCTTGTAAAAAAAAATTCCTCCAAAAGGTATTTATGTTTTCTTTCTGGGGAAAAAAGCTATAAAAAAGATAGAGGGTTATTGCTTTACAAAAATCCTTTATTCGAGTAATTGCTGTTTATACAGAGACCAAGCTTGTGGTTGTTCTTTTGTTTGACAGCCTTCCATTTAAACCCATGACTGTGTGTCTACACCTTTAGGATTTTCTGAGTAGCTTTCTTTGCACCTAATAAAAATAATAATTTCTTAGGCTCTGCTTCTTTTCTCATGTGCATCAGCTTTCCTCCATTGAGATGATGAGGTTAGTCCTATGTTGAACGATGTGAGTAAAGGAGAAATTGCCATTGTCCTGACTGTAACACAGTTGAACAGATACTGATATTGAAATTCTGACTTACTGCAGCATAAGTGAAATCAGAGTGAGTCCACTATACTAATCATAATTTACTGAGCCATAGTTAGGTATACCTGCAGAGGGTAACAAAGCACTTTGGTAAACATCTCCAAGATAACTCTGAGCACAGTAAAATATTTCTATGAGTTTGTAATTCCAGTTCAGACCTCAAATCAAAAATATCAAGACAGTGGGGTACAGAACTAATAAGTATAATAAACTCTACAGGTCAGCAGATGTAATTAATTCAGGTGCAACTATACCAACACAACCATAAATGCTTTCAGTACCAAGTCTAGATCTCCTTAAGGCAAATCCCATGTATGACTGAGATATTCCTGGTGATGTCAGGGAGCTGGTGGAGCTTATTTGCATTGAATCTCCAGTAATAAATATAATTAGACTCAGAGCACTTACAGTAATCAAAGGAGATTATTACCACCAAATTTCCTACTCTACACTCTACCTTTAGGGTGAAGATCCCATTGGAACCATGCTAAAAGATTAATTTAATTTTGAGAGTCCAGAATTGAATTTTCTATATTTTCTTCCAAAATGGCTTTTTAAATTTGGAAAGGTAAAAATAAATAAAAACATGTATATATTAGGAAGATTGTTCTATTGAACTATTTATATATAATTAATAAATCTTCATTCAGCCCAACCTTAGATTCAACGTATTGCTGAAAGAAGAATGATGTGGTATCCAAACTATGATGTTGGAACAGTTACAGCAGTGTAATTGTGGCATTGGTGAAGCATGAATTCTGTCTAATTATAATTGAAGCTTTTGCAATTATGCTGTCATTTCATTTATGGTAACACATTTGGTCAAGGTATCAAGGTATCCAGGATCTATAGGTTAAATCAAGATTTAATTTTCTTCATTCACTTCGATAAATTGTACACTTCGCCACATACTTGAAATTTAATTGTGGTTAGTGAGTGTTTTTCACAGGTGGGAGGCATTCAACAGGAACGGAAACAACAGCATTTTGAAATTTAGCCATATCCTCATTCTTTGAGATACGTCATAACATTAAGTCTGGAAGATGCTTTTGCAACCCTTTAGTTTATTTAGATTATGAAATAATCTATTTAATAATCATTTTAGAAGTAAAAAATCTTACAAAGCATGTTCATACCAGTAGCAATGAAATGTTATTATTATCTCAGTGTTGATTACTATGAAATGAGTGTGTTTTCCGGAACTCTAGTTAGCTACATGCTTTCCTATAAAAAAAACACCATCACAGAAATCATTAACTAAGTATTTATTTGATCACTTGTAGACAGGCAGTTTTGCTTTTAATGAGGAAACAGCAGTAATTGTGCTCAGCTCACAAACTGAAACTGAAAAGCTAATTTTCAAAGGATGTTTCTAGATTTTTATATTGAGGTATTAGAGCTGTGACCTTTTCCAGGATGAGTCTAAAATGCAGGTATGTTAATGAGTATCATCCCACTGTTTTCTTGTTCTCTAGTCATTCTCTTCTCTCTGTCGCTGTGGCTTCTTGCTACCCTTTTCTCTTGGCTCTGAAATGGATAATAGCTCTTCATTATAGGTTTTATACAAAGCTGAGCCCATAAGGTCTCTGATTCCTGACTGAAGTTCCTAGGTAGTATCACCACAAAATACTTCAGCAGATGAAAGCATTCATATTTTCAGTAGACCCTGTTTCATCTTCAAAATAAACCTGTGCACCTTTGGAAAGCTGCTCTTAACAGGGCCATACTGCTTGTTGTTCACCATAGTTACCTGAGTCAAAATGTAATGCAGTTAATAAGAGTTACTGGGCATCAAGAGATGCTTACTAATTGTATTAACAATTGAAAATTGTATTCTTGAACTCTAACTTCAAGTAAGATGAGGTTGTCTTCATTGTTGCACTATTTTTCAGGATGTTGAAATTTGTTTTCTGATGTTCCGAGAGCTCTACAATCTTGCTGGAAATACAAAGCAAATGTTTATGCAGATTTAAGAGTTTTGACATTAGAGGCAGGAACAAGATGAGGCCAGAAAATAAGAGGTTTCTGCAAGTAAAGATATCTTAAAATGCAAACCAAACTTAGGAACTCTTAATAAATTATGGAAAGATAAGAAGACAACATAAAAAACTAGTGATAAATGTAAATGCTATGATCTCAAACTGTATTCTATCTTGTGTGTGGAAGTGGTACCTAGAAAATTGAATCTTTATTCATCTGACTAGAAGTCCACTGTCTTGGCCACATAGTGCTCATTCCATTTTCTGTACCACTAAAATATCAATTTAATTTTTCATACCTAACTAATAACAGGAGGTAACATTGGGATAAGACTAAACCATAAATCATATAATCATAGAACAGTTTAGGTTAGAAAAGACCTTTGAGATCATCAAGTTCAGCCATTAACATAACACTGCCTAGTCCACCACTAAACCACGTCCATCAGCAACGTAACTCATAGAATCATAGAATACCAGGTTGAAAGGACTAGTCTAACCAGTCCTTTTAAGGTAATATATATATATACACATATATTTTAAATGAGATGGCTCAGCACTCTGTTAAGCTGTCCAGTGTAGGGGAATCCATCATTTCACCACTTCCCTTGGGAGATTACTCTAATGTCTAATTGTTCTCATGGTAAAAAATTTTCTTCTGGAGTCCAATTGAAATACCCCTAGGAGTAACTTGTACACATTATGCCTTGTCTTTTCCATGTGACTTCTTGTAAAAAGGGAGTCTCCGTCTCTTTGGTGGCTGCCTTTTATGTACTGTTACATGGTAATAAGCCTTCTCTTCTCAAGGCTGAACAAACCCAGTTCTCTCAAGCTTTTTTCATGTGGTAGGTCTTCCAGTCCTCTGATTATCCTCATAGCCCTTCTCTGGACTCTCTCCAGCCTTTCTTCATCTTTTTTGTGTAGTGGGAACTAAAACTACACTCTACACATTTTTAAATACCTCCAGGGATGGTGACTGCACCACTTCCAAGACAATCTGTGCCAGGGCTTGATAAGGTTTTCAGTGAAGAAATTTTTCCAAATATCCAAACTAAAGCTTTCTTCGTGCAACTTGATGCTATTTCATCTTGCCCTATTGCTTGTTACTTGGGAGAAGAGACTGAACCCAACTCTCTACAACTGTCTTTCAGGTAGTTGTAGAGAGTGATAGGTCTTTCCTCAGCCTTCTTTTCTCCAGGCTAAATAACCTCAGTTCCCTCAGCCATCTCTTATCAGACTTGTTCTCTAGACCCTTCACAAACTTCATTGCACTTCCTTGGGAATGCTCTAGCACCTCAGTGTCTTTCCTGTAATGAGTGGCCCAAAACTGAACAGAGTGTGCAAGGTGAGGCTGCACCAGTGCCGAGTACAGGGGGACGATCCCTTCCCCAGTCCTGCTGGCCACACTAGTGCTAATACTATGCAATGTAAAAGTCTACAGTACAATTCAAATTATAATACATAAGAGTATAAATGACTGCCCCTTCTGTCAGATGGCACAAAACAAAGGAATTTTAGAGCTTATGTAAGGAAAAAATATATTGGTTAAAATCATATAGTCCTCTAACAAAACCAAGGAAAGAAGCAGGAACTCTATTTCTTAAAAGGACTAATACACATAAATTCAATGATAGCTAAAGGATGGGAAATAGGCATATTTTTCTTTCTATGGTTTGCAAGTGCTAGAAAACAAACTGTCTCTGTTAGTAGTACCTGTCAGAATGGAATTCGTGTGAACACGGACTGCAAGTTACTTTCTGGTTTTATTTATTTATTTATTTAGTGGTTTTTTTCCCCCTTTTTTTTTTGGGGGGGGGGGGGCATGGGGCGTTGGGGGGATTTTCATTTTGTTTTTCCCGATCAGTTTTTAAAGATGTCTTTGGAATGGA
>WUAM01000350.1:367434-380545 GCA_024336885.1 Actenoides hombroni
GGTGTGTACAGGGGTGTTTATTTTTTTTTGTTTTTTTTTTTTTTTTTTTTTTGTTGTTTTTTTCCCCCTTTTTTTTTGGGGGGGGGGGGGGGGCATGGAGCGTTGGGGAGATTTTCATGTTGCTTTTCCAGATCAGATTTTAAAGATGTCTTAGCAAGTGACTTTGTTAGTTCAAATAATCACAAAGAATAAACACTAAACTTGAATGTGCCTGAAAAGTAAATTATATCATTTTTAAGTAAAGGTACTTCAGATTTCAATTTATGAATATGTTATTCAAAGATGAATACAAGTTTGTTAGTCTAATCATAAAGCAAAACTCGTAGTAATCTGTCTCTAAGAAAGCAGAACTTTTTTTTTAATTCTGAAATGTCCCCATTGAATCTGCATGCAAATACTCAACTACCAATAACTATTTTTTCAAGGATGTTCTAAGTATGTGTTGTAAAAAGGACATGTAAGCATTTAAAATATTCTTGGAGAAATTTAGGAACAGGATAATGCAACTCTGTAGAGTATAAATTTTATTGAGAAATATAATAACACGTAACTCCTGACTTGCTTGGTTACTTGCTACTGCAGCAGGATGACCTATCAAAGTAGAAGACAGTAAGCACAAGCATAATTCAAGACCAAACATAGCATATATTGTACAGGAACACTGAAGTGAAGGAGAAAAGGTATAAGGATGGCAGTTTTGTGTGCAGCCCAGTGGGGAGCAGGCACTCAATAGTAACAGAGTAGCAGCAGTGAGGATGGAGCTTGGGCTATTGCCCATCCTGCTGTAGAGATGGAAATAGCTTCATGGTTGTGTGGGGAATACTGAAGAAAGCTAGAAGAAAGTTGAGATGCTGGCAAGAAAAGATAGGCACTATCATATGGTTTGGGGTTACTGTCCATGAGGAGGATGTGGAGCATAGGACATCTAGGAAACACGGAAGAGTTAGGCATGAAAGAGACCCAGAAAACAAGGGTGAGGCAACAGTTGGACTGGGGGGAGAGAGAGAGAATGTGGCAATGTAGCTCTTTTAATACTTAATCGTTTGAATTACAAGTCACTGTTATACACAGAAGGTCTCTGAAATCCTTCTTTTGAAGCTGGTCTAATTGACATAGCTGCTTAGATGGTCCAAAAGCATGAATGAAGGACCTAGTACTGAAGGCTTCTTAATTATTGGTCTCCACTGCGTGTGGGTCTTCCATGTCAATAGAATCATGAGTAGTTTGGTTTGGAAGGGACCTTTAAAAGTCATCTAGTCAATCCCTTCTGCAACAACCAGAAGGATCATTAATGATATCAGGTTGCTCAGAGACCAATTCAACCTGACCTTGATTGTTTCTTAAGGGATGGGGGACCATACCACCTCTCTGGGCAACCCGTGCCACTGTTTCACCACACTCTGTGTAAAAACTTTCTTCTTTCTATCTAGTTTAAATCTACCCTCTTTTAGTTTAAAAATATTACCCCTTGTCCTATCACAACAGGCTCTGCTAAAAAGTCTGTCCCCAAGACTGACTTAGACTGAATTAAGAGAAATATCCATGTGCCTTCCAGGGATTAAAGTTTTGGTTTCTCAAAAGTCAGGATGGATGGTCATTGTTCCTTCTGTATGCCCCAATCCTGCTATATCACAATCTTACTAGGTACCAAAATTGTCTGGTTAACATCACTTCTAATACCTATTAAAAATTATTGACCTACATGCATTAGTCTCATTGACATGTTTGTTGTAGGTTCAGTAGAACATGTCTATATTTGTATGAGGGTCAAAAAATAGATAAATATGTTACTGATTAATAAGATAGCAAAACACAAGATACTATGCTATGTAATGGACAGCCTAAATTTTCTCTCTAGGAATACCATAGAAATGCTCTTCTTTGTGTTATTTTCCATTTAAGGATATATCTGAAGCAGCTTTATGTTTATTATGCTTCTAACTATCTTAAGTAGAAGTTGATCTTTCAAGAACAGTTGTTGCCTAGTTATGGTACTTCCCCTGTAATTTAGGTAGTACTCAGATTCTTAAATATGCACAAATTATTTTTAAATTCTTATGTTGTTTCTTTTTATCATCATATCTTCATTGGGATGCAAGCCAAATTTCTACCCTCCTTTTCAGCTTAGGAATAAGTAGAGTTAGTATACAAATATCTGCCATAAAAATACAGCTAGTCTGGTAAAATTCTCCCTGATCTTGATCAGTCAGAATTCAATTTTCTTCCAAGGAGTCACAAGGTCATCAAAGATATTTGTCTTTCTAGAGACTGTGACATGGTTCTTACTGGACCCATGGTGTCTTACATTTTCTACTCTGGGAAAGAATTTGTCTTCTACCACTGAAGTGTCAATATGTCAGTTTAATGACATCCAGAAGTCAAGGTGTGCAGGTCATAAAGATAAAGATGACAAAAAATGAAGAAGATTAAATCATATTTATCTCACTCCTCTTGGAATCTGGACAAACATTATCTTAAGAAACAGTCACAGTGTATGGTTTGTGTGTACGAGTACACTACACCTAGCATTAGGTGTCTGAAGAGGTTTAAATAAGCTGTCATCTGAAATAACAAGGTATGAAATACTCTGAGAACTGTCCTTTATTGATTGAATATAGAAGGGAAAAGAGACAGTAGCATCCTTCAACATTCAGGATCTCTTCTAATTTAGGGAGCTTACCAACCCACAGGCCTTCTAGTTAATATAAGACAACTTAATGCAAGCACTGTCTCTGTCTTCCTGAGGTGCATCATGTATACTGTACCTGTTGTGGTTTAAGCCCATAGGCAGCTAATCCCCACACAGCCACTTGCTGCCTGGTGGGATGGTAAAGAGAATCAGAAAGATAAAAGTGAGAAAAATCATGCCTTGAAATGAGAACAGTTTAATAGGTAAAGCAAAAGCTACACATGTAAGCTAAGCAAAACAAGGAATTCATTCACCACTTCCCATCAGCAGGCAGATGTCCAGCCACCTCCAGGAAAGCAGAGATCCATCATATGTAACAGTTAGTTGGGAGGACAAATGTCATCACTCTGAACGTCCCTCCCTTCCTCCTTCTGTCAGCTTTTACTGATAAGCACAACATCATCTGGTTTGGGATATATATATATATATATATATATATATATATATATATATAGACCCCTTTGGTCAGCTGGGGTGAGTTGTCCCAGCTATGTCCCCTCCCAACTTCATGTGCACCCCCAGTCTACTTACTGGCAGGGTGAGCAGCAGAAAAGATCTTGACTCTGTGCAAGCCACTGTTCAGCAGTAACTAAGATATCCCTGAATTATCAACATTGTTTACTGTTTACAGCACAAATCCAAAACATAGCCCTACAGTAGCTACTATGAATATAGCTAATTTTATCCTAACCAAAACCAGTGCAGTACCTAAAAAAAAAAGAATGAACCCTTAGCCTTTCAGTTGTGCTCCTCTGAAAGCTTAATAGGATAATAATCATCCCCTGAATTAAGTGAACTGTTAAGAACTGTGCAGTAAATATATAGAGTAAGTTCAAGAATGTCCCAAAATTATAAACTATTATTATGCCATTATATAAATTGATGTCATGTCCTCCCTTGAATCTTCTGTTCAATTCTGGTCATACTATCTCAAAGAATGGGATAGCAGAAGTAGAAAAGGTCTGTAGTAGGGCACTGAAAATTATCAAAGGCATGAAAAGACTGCTATGTGAGGAGAGATGAAAAAGATCAGGGCTGTTTAATTTCAGAGTTAAATAAGAGTTGATGTCCCAGAGGCTTATTGAATTAGAGACGTCATACCAGTCAACTGAGTGTTTCTATTTACTCCTTTATGTAATGCCAAAGAGAAATACAGAGAAAAAACTAAATGTATAATCTGAAAGGAAGTACAAATTCTGTACAGCACAGTTCAGAAAGAAAACAAGGAGTACACTGTAACAAGCTACTAAATGACTAAGAAACAGAGCCTCCACTACTCTGAGAAATTAATATAATACCTTTAGCTACATTGAACAGAATATAAAGCTGGAAAGTATAAGAAAGAACAGAGAAAATATGGGACTGAGTAAATCATGGTCTTTCCTGCATTTCACCCAGGCTTCAGGGGCTGTACCGCACCTGCTCTCATCCACACATGTGGTATATATGATTTGTTCCTTGTTTATACTTTTCAGACATTTACACACAATTAGTACATCTGGTGAAGGTAAACCACAGATGTTTAGTGCTATTATTTTTGCCTCTTAAGTCATTGCCATGATACTTATAATTCTGTTGCTGCTCTTTACATATTCTCCAACCAGGGTTGTTTTGAAAGGGATTATCACCTTCTGTGTTACATTTGCCATCCCAGTTTACTCAAACTGCTTGACAAATGCACTTCTAAACCTGTTTAAAATATAAAACTGCTTTCAAACAGATTTAGCCCAATTCGAACAAAGCAGCAGGAGTTTTCTCTTATGCAACGATACCCTAGTTACGTTTCTCTTGAAAATCAAGGTACATGTATGGTAGGGTTTGACAACCATGTTGAAAAAAAGAACAATTTTGAGCCAACTTACACGTGACAGAGATTCAGTGAAATTATTGTGGTCTAAGTATGTTCATACAATTTTCTGGGAATAAGATAAGAGCTCACTATACTAAAAGAGATTTACAACTGATTAACTCAACATTTTGCTTCAACTGAGCAAATCAAAATGATTGAGAGGAGAATGGTGCCTTGAATATTAACATATTACCTATAACTATATAAAGGAGATGAATGTCAGGTATGCATCATCTCACAATTTACCCAAATCTTACAAGTGAACTCAAACAGCATGTATCATATTTATTGTAGTTATTTTCATTTTCAAAATCTAATGATGCTTTAAAGTCAAGTTCAGTATTGAAGAATCACTGCACCAGGTTTTGTAAAGAGTCAAACAAATAGGCAGAGCCCCAAGAGGAACAGCTCCAGAAAGATGCTTATTATTCCCAGATGTGATTGTATTACCAAAAGGTGCATGTTCTAACTTTCAGCTTGTTCTTTTATCCTACTTTTCCCATAATAACTAATTTATTAATCTTAATATGGTACTTCTACGAAGACGTTATAGAAATATTGATTGTTGTGATTCATATAAAATATTTAATAGAATGTTTTTGTTGCAAGCTGAAAACACACTGCAAATGGCAAGTCATAAAGCACAAAGCTGGATTACTCAGAAGTCACTGCTCTGTACTGAAGAAAAAGGTACATCTTTAATGTGAAATATTAATTGAAATAGAAAAGATTTTAGAATAGAAAATAAAAGAAACAGTGGAAAAATATTTTTTTCTGTGCAAGAAAAACAGTAAATTTAAGGGCAAGACCACCATCAGCATACCATGAGGGGAAGTATTGATGACAAACCAACTCTGATACTGAAAGTATTAAAGTCAAGTGCAGCTCAGCATATAAATGACAGCCTACTCTCTCTGTAGCAGAGTTACACAGTGTCTAGCAGGTTATTAGGAACTAGGGCCAAGATCCCATGTTACAAAAGAAAGTAGGAGAAAGCAGCTTTCCAGTAAATGAAGAAAACTTCTAAAACATCAGTTTAACCAGTGGGAGAAAGTTAGTTGAGCACTACCAGTGAATTAAGTTTACTTATGTTACTGGGATAATTCAATGATACTGTATTTTGCAGCAGCAGTATCTTTTGTATATAAAGGAAATCTAGAATGACTAATAAAAGACCTGTGTTCTCATGAATGTACCTTTGCTCTCACTCACTAGACTATTTCTTATATTCTTATCAGTAACCGAGGTTTTTGCTTTAATAGGATTTGGGATTGTTCACTAGTGTACATGTATAAAAGCTTAATGTTTTTAACAATCCTGTGCCAAAAATACTTCACATGGTCATTGAGCTATTTGAGAAATGCTGATGTAGGAGCTTCAAATAATTTTAGGAATAAATTACTAACACTTAGAATTTACAGTCACACTAAGAAGCGTAATTTCTGTTAATAGCTTTCTACAAAGAAGCATATAAAAGCAATTACAGCTCATGTAGGTGTTTGTAGCAAAGCTTCCTATAGAAGAATCAGGGGTTCTGCCTATTCAAATGTTCATTAAGTTTTGATACATCTAAAGACTGTCTACCACTTTCAGAGAAATCTAACTGAATGGATGACAAGTCAAAGATAAGCAGGAGTTATGGGGGAAGAAAGAGACCTGAAAGTGGCCGAACTGAGATGAAGGCTGCAGCCTGAGGTTATTAGACTACAGAGCATCCACAGAAGCACAAGCTCTTACAAATATGTCAGTTTCAGATGCTTCAGTGTTCACTCCTTACTGACAAAAAATCTAAAAATGAGTCATCATGCAATGAGAAATCAGGCATCCTTCAAGGATTTCGTTATTTATTCTATTACTCACTTTTTAATTTTTTTTCTGTTTTACTGCATTTAATTGTCTTTTTTAATTTTTTCTTATATTCCCAATATAAACAGCTAGATCATTTCACTCTGCCATTTAGTTATGTTTATATACCATGGAATCCTCCCTAAAACTATCCTCTAATGAGAGTTTAATAATGAGACTGATAGCATTTCATGGACTGATTCACCATTCCTCAACTGAAGCATTTCAATAACCAGAGAGTTATTAGGAAGGAAAAATGATCAAAGATCAAATACAACAAAAGATTTGCTGAAGGAGGTCCTTCAGGAGACAAAATGGATCATGCATGTAAAGCACATTATAAACTTCTAAGTTATCTTATTAAAGAAAGAAGAAACAAGTGACTGCTGTAGCAGAGCACAAATCATACCGTAGAGTCTGGCTTAGTGCACAGTAGAATTTCTGAGCTGTAATAAAAAGTGTTCGTTTAGGTACATTTTTCTCCTCATTGATTTTACAAGAAAATAATTCCCAGATTGACTTTTAGAACAAAACATTAGCTCATGGAAATGTTTTTGTGAGAAACTGGAGGAAGCAGAGTTCCAACTGACATTGCCCATCCTCTTGAATTTTTTCTGGGTTTATAGTGAAGGCACAGACCTCTAGTTTGATGTAGTGTACCCGGACTTCAGTAAAGCCTTTGATGCTTTCCCCCACAACATCTTCATGGATAAGCTGGCTGCCCATGGCTTGGACAGGCATATCATCTGCTGGGTGAAACACTGGCTGGATTGCCAAGCCCAAAGAGTTGTGGTCAATGGAGGTAAATCCAGTTGGCGGCCAGTAACAAGTGGTGTCCCCCAGGGCTCAGTACTGGGGCCACTTCTGTAGATGACACCAAGTTGGGAGTGTAGATATCCTGAGGGGTAGTAAGGTTCTACAGAGGGACCTGGACAGACTGGATTGATGGGCTGAGGTTAATTGTATGAGTTTCAATAGGGCCAAGTGTCGGGTCCTACATTTTGGTCACAACAACCCCAGGTAATGCTACAGGGAAGAGTGGCTAGAAAGCTGCCTGGTAGAAAAGGACCTTGGTGTATTGATTGACAGTCAGTTTAATATGAGCCAGCAGTGTGCCCAGGTGGCCAAGAAGGTCAATGGCATTATGACTTGTACCAGAAATTGTGTGACCAACAGGGCTAGAGAAGTAACCCTGTCCCTCTACTCAGCACTGGTGAGGCCCCACCTCGAGTACTCTGTTCAGTTTTGGACACCTCAATACAAAAAGGACATTGAAGTGCTGTAGCAGATCCAAAGGAAGGCAACAAGGCTAGTGAAGAGTTTGGAAAACATACCCTATGAGGAGCAACTGAGGGAGCTGGGGTTGTTTAGTCTGGGGAAGAGGAGGCTGAGGGGAGATGTTATTGCTCTCTACAAATACCTGAAAGGAGGTTGGTCTCTTCTCACTGGTGACAAGACAAGGAGAAATGGTCTCAAGTTGAGTCAGGGTAAGTTTAGATTGGATATCAGGAAAAACTTCTTTACAGAAAGGGTTGTTAAGCACTGGAACAGGCTCCCCAGGCAAGTGATTAAGTCACCATCCCTGAATGTATATAAAAAGTCATTTGGATGCGGTGCTCAGGGACATGATTTAGAGATGGGTTGTTAGAGTTAGGGTAGTAGGGTTAGGTTGAGGTTGGACTTGATGATCTTGAAGGTCTTTTCCAACCTGAGCAATTCTGTGATTCTGTGATACCTGCAAGAAGACGACTTTGGTTGTTTTTTCGTTTGTTTGTTGGTTCAGTTATCCTTACGTTACAGAAAATTTCTCACAAGGATTTAATGCATTACAAAATTTTTCCATCATATACCTTGTCTTACATAGTTGCATCCTTCATGTTCACTAAAGAGACAACCTACAGTTGTTGTTTTACAATGCAAAAGACAAGCACATATCTGTCAGTCAGTATTATAGCTGTTTCCAGGATGAATTTGCACTGCCTTGTATGATGAATTAGTAGATGATTTTCTGAAGGTATTCCACACAAGCTAGTAGTGAGCATCTTGGAGGATGAATAAAGGAGGGAGTTTATAAAATCTCTTGAAGTTGATTATAAAGGACTTTTTCACACATGTTTCTATTGCTTCAGTAGGAAAAAAAAAAGTAAAAAAACCCCACATTAATCAAGATTTCATTTTGTGGTTAATGCACTCCATGGCCCAATGTATTACCTTATAATCTTGGCTTTCCCTGACAGAATTTGCCTCTGGTTTCAAGTTTTTGCACGGCTAAAACTGATAGATGACTATAAACACTCAGCCTTACCTGACTGTACCCTGTCAAACACTGCAATTTCTATGAGTTTGTGTATGGCTGTGTGGGTCACTGTGTGTATAAAGTACCACGTGTTATATTTGTCCTAGAGAAAAAGAACTGGAACAAAATTTATGTAGTGAAAAATATCTAAGGAGGAAGTGTCATGCTAGATTTAAAATATTATTAAGTATTACTGCTGCTGATGTAATTACTATCAGTTTCTTCAAATACCATGATTTGGCTTCTAAATCCTTTTTCTGAGTGAGAGTCCAATATATAATCAGTTAAAAACTTGAAAAAAATTGAGGCCATCATGAGCTCAATTAATCTTCATGCTCCATACACTCTTGGGATGTTTCTATTTCCTTCAAAAACCCCACACATCAAATTCCCGTAGTTTCTGATTCATTGTTTATTTTCTGCGCATGAGATTTAAACTTCTGAAAAGGACTATTTGTCTCTTAAGACCCATTTAAACCCACCAGGGTAAATCTTTCCCTTAAGGCATAAGATAAACCTAAAACTGTCTTTTCTGTATTCACATTTTCACTTAGATCCATGGGAGGCTTGAGGCTCTGTCTTTCCAAATGCTAAACAACTTTAGGTACAGAGTCCAGGAAATTCACGAAAATGGAATTTTCATTCTTCAGTTTTAGGAAGTTTTCACACCTCTAGGTTTCTAATATCAGAGGCTACATGAAGTTAGATGATTCTCTGTATGGACAGTAGAAAAAAACATGCTTCCCTTGCTCATGATTTGGATCACCTGTTTGAAATTCCCAGTGTTTTGGACAAGTTTTAGTGTTCAAATAATGCTGAGCACCATCAGGAAAGGTGTGGCAAGCAGAAGAGAAAGCACCGTTTGACACAGTATAAAAGCCTTATGTATCCACACCTTGAAGTGCTGTGTGCTGGTCTGTTCTCCACATCTCAAGGGGAATGATATGATGTTAGAGCAGCTTAATCACAGTGATCAAGTGGGTGAGCAGCTGTCCTGGGAGGAGACTGGGGGTCTGGACAGAAGGCTGAGGAGGAATATGATCATGGTTTACAGAGTCAAAATGGAGAAGATGTGGAGAATGCAGAACTCTTTGTTCTCATAGTACAAGAAAGAATGGACACTGGCTAAAGCTTGCAGAAGATGAGTTTAGAACAGATAACAGAAACTCCTCTTGCACAGGGAAAAGTGAATCTCCAAAACTTTTCAAGAGAAACTGGTATAACAAGAGTAAAAAAAAAAAAAATAACAGCAGACTCATTAAAAGAAACTGAAAAAGCAGAGGTGTAACCTCTAATATCTCCAGATCAATGGTTCTGGATGCTGAGGGAATGAAACAGAAATGAACTGCATTCATTGGTCAGGATTTTATGCTTTCCATAGGCAGCTTTCCTTATTGCCTATCCTGGAGGGCAACTACAGGGGTAGATGGTGCCTCCCAACGAGGGATATCTTACGTTCTTTTAAATACTAAAATTTAAATTATTTCAGAAATAAAAATGAATTATGCTTATTAACAATCGGTCAACTGAGTAAATTAAGTTCCCTGAGAGCCATTTTTCCTCTTACCTTTCCTTTAAAGAGTCCTGAAGGAATGTATGAGACAAATGAATGATTATATTTAAATTTCTGATTGTATCCCAGGGTCAAAAAGTCATGTGAAAACCACGTTAAAGTAAGTATCCTGCTAGGGCTTTTCTGTGGATTTATTGCACAGCATTGGCAGTTAACAAAGGTTTATGATATAACGTATTTTAGATATCTACCTTAAGATGCACTGAATCACAGCTTGAAAGTACCTATTTGTCTCCATTGAGAATAAGAAGTGGATTACTAGCTCTAATGTAGAAATTCACACTGGAGATTTCAGCAGTGAAGAGAGATGAATCACAACAATTCATTTTAAACAGATGCTGATTTAATTGTATATACTGTCACTCCTTGCTTTGGAAAATATGTTTAGTTTATTTTGTTACAAGAAAATACACAACATAGGAAAAAAAAAAATCGTATTAAATCAAGCCAAATTCCCATAAAACCCAGAATCCATCTCAAAAAAAACTATAAGATGACCAGGTACAACAACAATTTCCAATAGCCTGTGTCTTGAAGAACGTCTTGAGGACCCTGTGAATCAAAAGTGTTATGTTTGTGCTTCATAACCCTGGACAGTTTGCATCTATCAATTAGACCACAGAAACATCTATTCTTTACCATCCCTGTAAATTAATGTAAAGCATATAATGTAATAATGTAGTCTATATTGCATTTGTCTGGTACTACTACAGACAGCTTCCTGCATCGCTTTGAATCCTATGCCCTGGTCAAAACACTAGTTATGGTCTTTAAGCCAAATAAAGCATTTATCAGGCGTTAGTATAACTTCATTGGTGTTATATACTTTTTTTTTTTTTTCCTGATACAAGAGCCTTAGTAAAGTAGTAGATAGCATAGAAAATCCAACTTGCTCACTTTCTTGTGTAATCAAACATGTACTCCTGAAAAAAATTGTAAGCAAGTTTTAGGCTTACAGGTTTTAGATGTCTACAATTATTCTATTCTTTGTCAAGAAACAACTATCAATTTATTTTATAAAATTACCATGAACTTGTTTTTTAGTTTCTTGTACTTGTTCTCGTGTCCAAAATAGGTGATACTCACCTAGCAATTAGCTCTGATGAAACTGAAATGAATGAAACTTTTTTCCAGGCTCATGGCTACACAAATGAGTGTGTATATAATCTAGATTAAATACATGCCTTGCATATGAACTCTTTTAGAGGCTGACGGAGACTTTTCATGTAAACAGCAGCTCACCAACATAATTTAAGATTTCATATAAGGTCACTACTACTATATTTTAAAAGAATGCAAAACGAATCAGGGGGTGGGGAGTGTTGAATTTTCTTGTGTATTTAAATGTCTTGAGCACCATAAAATATATCACTGCAACCTTATCACAACCAGGACGCTTGTTCAGTATCCACACATTTTATCAATTTTTCATTTCTTTTTTGAGGCTTCTGTTAGGAAGAAAATATTTCAGAATGTTCAAATATTTTCTGGATCAGTGAACTACAAAGTACACAGTTTGATACAGGATTCAAAAGCCTTTATCTTTTTTGACTGTTGTTCCATTGAACAATACAGAAAAAAAAAATTAAAAATCAGAAAGGGTTGAAGAAAAAAGTGAGGTAATCACACATCCTGTTTTTGTTGCTTTCTTGGGACAAAAATGCCATGAAATAAGCTGTCTGATTTAAAATTTGGGTTTGGGTCAGAATCTGAAAGCACAGAAGAAGACACCCCAATAAATTAATAATAAAAAAATTTTGAAAAGAGATTCAGGTCTGAGAGATTAAAAAGAAAAAACAGTAGCTTTTTGGCTTGCTTCTCCCATCCTAAAGGCAGTGCTCATTTATTATTTATCACTTTATTATTATTTATAATAAATGATTATGAATAGGAACACCTGTTTCATTATGTCAAAACATGGTCCTTCTGTTTCTGTTCTGTTCCTATTACTTTGAAGCTACTTCATTAGATTATTATCACCTGCTGGCCTGAAAAATGCTGAATTAAATAAGTTAGCTTTATGAAGTTCTATATTCTTGAACAAGAATTGCTCAAACAGAAAGAGGTACTAATGGATCCCAATATATATGTATCCACTAATCCACATTTAAATTGTCATGACCTGTCCATATTGGAGAAGAAATAAGTAAGCTCCTCAAAGCTTTCCTACTGGATCAGCAAAATTACCTCTGAGTATAGAAAAAGGAGAAAAAGTGGAAGGGAAAGGCAGATGTCCAGAAGGACACAGTGTCTTGCTTACTACCTGAGTTAGCTCAACAGACACAGGGTAGCAAACTCTGCCATTTATAAAAGAAGACTGATGAAACTAAGATGATGGGGGAATGTTGATTGGAAAAGGAAAGCATAGACCTAATAGACATTATAGATCACATTGGTTATTTTCACCCATTATCATGGAAGATCTGCCTATATGTGGTCTCTGAAGAACTGTCATTTCCATTCTCATTAGAAATGATGAGACAGTCTTAGAGCATATGAAAAGCTTCTGGGGTACACTGTTGGTGGACAACACACTGATGGTCGATGAAGCACTTAACATGAGACATCAAAGTGCCCTGGCAGCCCAAAAAGCCAACCGTATCCTGAGCTACATCAAAAGATGCATTGCCATCAGATCAAGGGAGGTGATTCTGCTCCTCTACTCTACTCTTGTGAGACCCCACTTGGAGCACTGCATCCAGCTCTGGAGCCCCTAACACTAGAGAGGGACATGGATCTGTGATGAGATGTGTCAGAATGTAAAAAAAAATTAAAAAAAAAAAAAAAAAAAAAAAAGAAGACATAAAAACAGGAAATTATTATTAAGCAATGTGTATGCACTCATCAAAAAGCCATGTT
>WUAM01000350.1:380645-423044 GCA_024336885.1 Actenoides hombroni
AAACCTAAGATTAAAAAAAATGTAAACCTGAGTGACAAGGCAAGCAATAATGGACTCCAACACAACTGTATGAGAGTAAGACATAAAAGAGTGAAATTACTATTAAGCAATGTGTATGCACTCATCACAAAGCCATTTTAGAAGTTATTAGAAGAGTAGACACAATATGGAATAACAAAAGGAAAAAGCACCTGTCGTAGGTAAAAGGGTTCAACCATTTGAGTATATAATTTATCAGTAGAAAACTATAAATATTCATTAAAATCTCATATAGTTCTTTTAGGAGATTATGGATGGTAGGTAGAGCTGTTATTGCCTCAAAACACTATTTGTTAAATATTGCCTTTTTTTTGGTCTCCATGACATAACCATGAGTCTGCTGTATTATATGCAGGCATATTCATCATGTAACGAATGCTGTTACATGAAATCTGCACATACTTACAGGTATGACTCTAACAAAGTTATGTTAAAAATATTCTATGAAGTTTTGAGTATGAGATTATTTCCAGAAATGAAGAAAACTTTGAGTCAAACTGTTAGAAAAATAAATTTAATAAAAAAAATAAATGCAAATTGGGATTTTGAAACAATTTTAACAGTAGCTAAGTACATAAGAGCTACATGACAACAGGCAAAATCAAAGGTCCAGCAAGTCGAATAACTTCCTTCCAATTGTGACCAGGAACTGAAATTTAGGAAATGATCACTTTCCAAACAAAAATAAAAAATAATAAAATTCTGTCTACAACATGGTCTTCTACATTTCAGAAGCAAATATTTCTAAGACTTCTTGGGAACCGTAAGATTTAATATGGACTAATGGAATTTGCCTACTCATAGTTTCAATGGTGAAGGGTAGATCCTACTTACACCGAGAAGTGATAAATCTACATTTTCTGCAGTTTTGTGGAACTCATTTATGATCCTACTAAACACCTTTCAATAATATCTTTTTCAAAGTAAAGAATCCTTATCAATTTCCTTCATGCAAGTTATTCCATTCCTCTGAACCCTCATGTCATAATTCTCAAGACTATTCTATTTCTTCTAATTTTTATTGTGGCAGTATGACTAGTATATGTGTCACTAAAAATTCATACAAGGAGCCATCACCCAAAGAAACAGAGAAGTTCTTTTGTTCTCCACATCCTTTTTTAATTATAGGTCAATATTTGTCTTCTGACCACACCGAAGACCAACATTAATCTTTCAAAGAAATACCTATACCAATTTCAAGATCTCTTTCCTGATTCTTAAAAACTAATTTAGAAGTAATTTTTATATACAAATTCTTATAGGGCATGGTTGGTTTTTTTATTTCCTGAATGCTGATAATTTTGTACTTTTTGACAGGAAACCATCAAAAAAGCCATGAAAATTTGAAATCTACAAAAGAGAAAAATGTGCCTCATGCAAATTTGAAAGCAATTCATAAAACCTGAGAGTGAAGCAGTACTCAGTTATTCATGAGGTGTAAAACCTGGTAATGTAAGCTAAAGGCAAAATAAAATCTGTGGTTTAAAAGAAAGTGTTCACTATATATTGAGGAGAAAAAAAAACAACTAACCAAACAACATAGTGTTTATTACATGGATAACATTGTAAATAACAAGGCAGATAAGTCAGAATTGATTGATAAATATTTTGTTCTCTACTTGGAAGAAGAAAATCACAATAAAATGCTACAACACTGGGTGAAGCTTTTCATTCCATTAGTAATCATGGAAGATATTAAATTTCTATTAGTAATACGTATTTGTACCAGAAAGCTTGGATAGCAATTTACATCTGAATTTTGCACAAAGGAAGACTTCTAATTAGTGCCCTGAAACATAAATAAGCTCCTAATGACATTTTGAAAATACTTAGGAGCTGAAGTCCTTCTTATTTTATTGGAGATAGGTGCCTATGAACTTAAAGAAAAAGTCTGATGAGCATCTACTTTCATTTTACACACCTAAATACTTTATAATTCTAATTAAAAATCTTTTACAACTAATAATTACATCATTAACTCATCCCTTCTGGTGGCTAAATTGAACACCTGCGTTTAATTATGATGACTTGGAAAAAAGAAGCAGTCTGAAGATTACAGGATTGTAGAATCAGAAATGCAGTGTTACATGAGTACATTATGTTTAAATAAAACCATCTTATCAGACAAGTGCCCAATTATCATTTGTATCAGAAAATATTTAATTTTACTCTTATTTGCTTTCAGCAAACATTAATTTCAGTGTATGTAATGGGAAAAAGCAATGATTCTGAAGGCAGAAATCTCAGTTATAGATTATTTAAAAGCTTTGGGGGAATCAAAATTACTTCTATTCTGATTGAAATGATTTCTGTTTTCTGATTATGCTTGAAGATTCTGGGCAAATGATCAACATCAGCCTGTATTAATCTGTGGGCAAGGTAGCTTTGTAAGAAGCGTGATACAGAATAGGGACCAATTATGACAAAACAAAACAACTTAATGATGCCAGGCGCTGATGTATAAATCCGAGTAAAAAGTACTCTCAACATTTGGCCAATAGAGCTGTCATTTTAATCTTTCTGAGGAAATTTAAATTATAACCAAAATTCTGGCAATCAAAAAAATTCCTACAATGTGGGTGAAGACTCCTGTCAAATTGAAATTGTTTAATCCTTCTATAGGGTTGTTGTGGGGTGGACAGATGCTTTGTAATAAAGAAGTAGGCTAAATACATTTGTTACACTATGAACAGCATTGCTTTTTAATAAGAATACATAAGAATGACTTTTGAAAAACTATCTCAATTTAAATTCTATGCATTGCTAGTGATTGCCATAAACTAGCAGAATTATAGGCTACATCTGTAATATCTGTAAGAGAAAATTAGGGCTCAAACTTGGCATAGGCAAAAAACATGCACAATTATGTTGTTAATACAGACCCTCTTACGTGCATATAAAACAACAGATTGGAAGGGACCTCTGGAGGTTGCCTAGTCCAACTTCCCATTTGAAGTGACAGTTTATATGTTAAAAACACTACTTGGGGCCTTGTCAAGTTGGGTTCTGAAAACCAGGAAGGCGAAAGATAGAACAACTTCTCTGGGCTCCTGTTTTTGTGCTCAGTCACTCTCACTGTGATTTTTTTCCCTTTCTCTTTATATTTAATCAGAATCTTCCTTTTTTTCAGCCTGTTTTCACAGACTCTTGCCCTTTACCATGCACCTCTGAGAAGAGCCTTGCTTTTTCATCTCTATACCTCTCTGTTAAGTATCTGAAGACAAAAATCTCCTCATCATCATTCTTCTCTCGCACTTGAATAAACCAGCTCCCTCAGCCCCTGACTGCATTTCTTAAATCCTTTTGTTTTTCTGAGCATATTGAATTGTATTTACTGATTTAGGCCATCACTTGCTGTGATAGGTTCTTTAGCTATTGTGATCTCAGCTGTGTCTAACATCCAAGCATCCTTCACTTTGGAATTTTTGCAATTTATATATAAGACAATCTTTTATTATTGTGAAATTTTATTAGAAAATCTGAATAAGACTGGAAAAATATTTTTGTTGCTTCTAGGCTAAAATCACCTGAATTTAACCTCAGACTGGCTATCTTAGCTCTGAAATACTATGCATTATTAAGCTGTGTAAATGTCCTTTGCAGTGTTAAGATTTGCTTCTGTGTCAGCTGTCTCCTAATTGCCATACAACTCTGCTCTCTATTCAACCATTGAATTCTTGCTTTATCAATCAATGCTTTGATTTCTATCACTATGAACCCTCAAATCCCTCCACTTAGGCTTCCTTCTTCTGAAAGAAGAAAATCAGGAATCAGGAGTTATAAACTCAATATAAAATATATCTTGCAGGGTTTTTATATATTTAAATAATCCACGATTACCATTAAAATGAAGAGTAGTCTACAAAAATACGAATAATAAAAACTGAAGCAAAGGCAAAAGAATATTTGAACCAAGGGTGAAGCCATTATATTTCACCAGTTGATGCTATTTTGATAAATCATCTGCCCAGTAAATGCAAAATATAAACCAGATGTTTCATCCATTAGTTCAAATTGTCAGGACTAGCTGATCAAAACCTGGATACGGATTTTAATTTAACCATTGAAAACACCTCCTTAAATAATGAAAATAAGGTTCTGGATGGCAACATCTGTAAGTATGGAATATTCGAAATCAGGGCAATGATCACAGCTCATAGACACTTCTAGATCATAAACTGAATTTTGATTCATACTGCTTTTCTTTAGCTTACTGTGACTGTGCTAAACATAGCATACCTGGCTCTGTGCAGATGTTCCTCAGCACTAGAGAATCCTCAGATGATGAGGAATGATTGGAGAGACACTTTTAATTAGTCATTCGCCATGAGTGAGAGGATGATTGTCCTCAAATGCAGGAAATTCCAGCTGTCAGCATGAAGGGATTATTTGCAAAAATTACATATTAGACAGCTGTTAAAACCCAAGTTTACTCCTGAGCTGCATATTTAATATTTTTACAACATAAATAATGATTTAGCCCATTCTCTTTCTTCAAGCTCATCTTTCAGTGATGACCCAGAGAAATAGACAATAAAAACCACCCAAAAATAGGTTTGTAAGGGTATCTATTTGTGATGTGAGACCTCATTCTTCTGGAAAGTCAAATTTGCTCTTTTTTTTAGTTTGTGCTGTACCTTCCTCAGACACATCATCCCCTTTCACAACATCACTTTGAAATAACCCATAAGGAAACCGCAGTTAGAGAAATGGAAGGAAACTAAGAAACATATGTAAAACTCCTTGACCTGTAGAAAGTGGTTGGCATTTCAGTAATGACACTGGAGTGAACATAATAGGAAATTTCAGTAGAGAGATCCATGGGGAAATGTAGGAAAATTGGTAAATACTGGAAATCACTATCTATAAAATATTAATTTTCCTTCAAAGCAAAGCCACAGTGTATGGATGCTGAAAAGCTGCTAGCAGAGGGATTTTCTCAGGTTCTCACAATATATGGTGAGAATCCTGCCTTTCTCATGCATGTTATGAAAAACAGTAGGATGGTTTTTGTAAGCTAGACTAACGTGGTGCTTTGCTAAGTTGTTCATGGTACATCAGAAAAATATTTTGAAATGGGTGTTGTAGGGCTTTAGCCAATCACCCTAGGAGATGGGTGATCACTGACCAATCATCCTATGGGGCTACAGTATATAAAATGGGGTTATAAATTAATAGAGTTGCTTCTTTTGCTCTCTCTTGCTGATTTTGTGTGTTGCTACATCTCTCCGCTCTCAGTATTGACAGCGACAACAGTGCAATATGAAATAAATTCCAGCAATTACATCTAATTACAAAGATGTGTAAATTACCATGGGTTTTTATTTCTAAACCAGAGCTCTAATAAAAAGAATAATTATAATCTACACAGAATATTCTGATGCAACCTACTTGAAATATTGCATTGATTTCCAGGGTATCATGTAGCCTGGCAGAAATTAATGCTCAGTAAGAAGCTTAGAGAGAAGAATCTGAAAATATTGGAGGGCTAACAATATTTATTTATGAAGTGCCCCAAATATGTATAACTCCATCCAAAGTATAAAGGTTTTTTCTCTAATATTTCCTCCTAATAATTTTAAGGCTTTGAATCAGCAATGCACTTAAAAGCAGTTTTAAAATTTCTTTCCAGCTTAGGGATGAATTTTTTTTGCTTGTATTTTTGCATTTAACTGGATTAAAAAGAAATTACAGGACTACTTAAGAATGCATAAAGTTATAAAAGAGTCAGAGTGCGACAGATTACCATGGAGAAAATATTTAGGATGTCAAATAAAAATTATAAAAGAAGTAAAAATACTGAATATGGAAAAAGAACAGGAAAAAATCAAAAAGAAAAGATATAATATTTCATAATCTTTAAGGCATCAGGAACTATTTTATTGTGCCTGGAAAAATAATGATCTAATACTAAATCTTTTCTTTCCTTCAGATTCAATGACATATAATTAGATGTAGTGATATGCATCTTATTATAGACAACATTTAATTCATACATGTTTATATTAATTGAATAGGAGCTGCTACAGTCTGGAATTTACTCTGTAGACTCAATACTAATGGAACAGATCTGGGAGGTTGTAATGAGATCCCTTGAAAAGATACAGAAGGGTGAATTTTAGACACTGAAACACTGAGTTTTGAATCAACCTAATCTAAGTCTTCCCAACCTGATGCAGTTCCACCTCAAAAAAAAAAAAATGCTTATAGATGCTAGGTAGGTTTCTTTGTACCCTTACTATTCTGTTCCCCACTTCACTGATAAAATGATTGGTAATCTAATTTCCATATACCTTCAGGGTCAGAATTACTGACAGCTAAGCACAACTCAGGGATGTCTTGGGGCATCAAAAACTAAACCACTTCCAGCTTACTCAAAAATTGTTTTTCCATAGTTGTTTATATTTCCTTTTTCTGTCTGGGATATCATAAATACTCCTTGTTTTGAATGCACAGTGAGAAAGTGGGTTTGGCTGTAAGATTTTTAAAGGAGGATTATAGTGGGTTCTGTGAGCCCCAGTAAAAAAAGACTGATGTAGTGTGAAATTAGAGCTGTAAGTGATTAAAACAATGGCAAGGTTCTGCCTTATAACTCTTCAATGACCTTCAGCTTTGATATGTAAATATATAGTAAAGCATATCAAGGAGAATTTGTACAACTAAGATAGAATTTCTCTTTAACGTGGAACATACAAATTATTCAAGCATTGCTTATATTTATATTTGCCACTCAGATATTTCAGTCTTCTTCTCCCACAGGTTTTGTTTTCTGCTTCTTTGGAAGGCATTGCTCTTTCTTTCTGAGGTAATAAGGAGAAGCTGTATCTCTGTTTCAAACAAGAAAAGTCAATTTCATTTTTTTAATTTTCTGTAATCTACTGCTGAAGTTTGATGATGTCTTTCCTGCAGTAAATACCTTTGCTTTCGGATATTTTAAAGACGAAAACACATTACTTCCTTCTGTTTCCATTTGTATCAATAGAAGATCCTAGTTCAGCCAACTGTAATATATATATATGTATATACATATATTTATTGGAAAGCAGCGTATGGGAAAGGGACCTGGCAGTCCTGGTGGACAGCAGGATAAGCACGAGCCAGAAATGTGTCCTTGTGGCCAAGAAGGCCAATGGCATCCTGGGGTGTATCAGAAGGCGTGTGGTTAGTAGATCGAGAGAAGTTCTCCTCCCACTCTACTCTGCCCTGGTGAGGCTGCATCTGGAATATTGTGTCCAGTTCTGGGCCCCTCAGTTCAAGAAGGACAGGGAACTGCTTGCGAGAGTCCAGCTCAGAGCCACAAAGATGATTAGGGGAATGGAACATCTCCCTTCTGAGGAAAGGCTGAGGGAGCTGGGTCTCTTTAGCTTGAAGACGAGGAGACTGAAGGGTGACCTCATTAATGTTTATAAATATGTAAAGGGAGGATGGAGCCAAGCTCTTCTCAGTGTCATCCAATGATAGGACAAGGGGCAATGGGTGCAAGCTGGAACATAGAAAGTTCACATAAATATGAGAAAAAACTTATTTATGGTGAGGGTAACAGAACACTGGAATGGGCTGCCCAGATGCGTTCCTGTGTGACCTGATCTAGATGATCCTGCTATGACAGGGGGATTGGACTAGATGATCTTTTGAGGTTCCTTCCAATCCCTGAAATTCTGTGATTCTGTGATATATGTAATATAACACACCTGAGTACCCATGCTGACTTCATTTACCATGTTTTAAAGCTGACGCAGAGGACAGTAGGACTCTCCTTAAATTCTTTTTCAAATGGGCGTATGCATTTGTTTTTTTCTAGCAGGTGGGTCAGGCATAAACCACCACAGCAACTTTTTGAGGAGCTGTATAGTGTCAGTATACGCATTAGATCATGTAAACACTGACCTCAAAGTGATATGAAAACGCAGTCACAGGCAAGGCTTGAGTATGTCCACAGCTGCTCACACTGTATAGAAGCCAAGCAACCGCTATTCAAAACCAGTTTTCTATAATAAAATGTTAAATAGGTGGATGTGAGAACATGAGATGCTAGATTAAAATGGATGCTAACAGTGAAACCTGTTTATAGAGCCAAATTCAGATTTCATTACAGTGATCAGGAAACTATTTTTTCCAACATGATCAGGATGTGGTCTGGGCTGAATATAAAGAATGAAATTCTGTCTAAGTAGGCTGTTCAGAGCAACAGGCATTTAAGTGTATTGTAATGTTAAAAATACCTCAGCTCTGTGGTGATTTTAAAACTTACATAGGAATATGTTCAATAGAAGCATGAGTTCAATTAAACACCTATTTCTTCTCCACTTTTATCAGCATTGACAGAATAATAATAATAATGAAGAAGCAGACATAAAGGTAAAGCCAAGCTGTTAAGATGCTAAACCACACAAAATAGTGTTCTCTGTGGCTGCACTTTTCTTCATATTTTCTAATATTTTTTATTATCCATAAACAACAGTACTTCTGAAGATCAGTAAATATTGTGAAGATGTTTCCATAAACATTCACTTATCATAAGAAATATATTCATGTTATTCTATGTTGCCCTGGTGGGTGTGCTTTCACAGACAACTGTGTATTAGTATAATGCTGAAGAAAAGAGAATTTTAGGCTTCCTTAATTTTCCTGAGGAAAAAAAAAAACTTAAATCACACAGCTTTCCCACAAGCTCATTCACCAATTAGTAATGGGGAAATTATCAGGTGATTTATGTAATAACTCATAAGTATGTATAGATATACACAGTGAAATGCACACGAACAAAGTACGTTTGGCTAAAAATAAATAAAGGAAAATAACAACCTGTCTGGTGACATCCTCAGTCTTAGATTCAAGTTCATTTATGCAGTTTTCAGGCAATGAAAATATCAATCATATTAGAATTGTATTTTTTTGAAAGGAGCCACCATGGTAATTATACTGAATGAAAATTAAGAGCAAGAGACCAAGGCAAAACCCTCACAAATAGAGTGACAATGTATTGAGCCCAAAGAAGCTTCAGGACTTATAACTTGTCACAGAATAAAAACTCTTTACTGTCTTTATTGCTTTATAGGCAGGATGTGATCAGCTGAGACTGTTTCCATGCCCCCAAGGTACAAAGGTGAGGATCATCCCCACTCCAAGTGCAGTAGGAGGAAATACAGTGGCTGTAACATGTCCGCAACATGGACACTCATCTCCACAAACTTGGGTCTCACAACACTAAAATTAAACTGCTGTGATGGAAAGTTAGATTTAGTAGGGGCAGTCTTTGTATGCAGAAGCTTTGGGACAGTGTGGCACATTCAACCATTTTCCAAAGGCACAGCTGAGTTTATTCAGACCATCCCACTTTAAACCAGAAGAGGTGCTCCAGATCCCACCCTACAATTGTCAGTTTCCCCAGAGTGACTTGACAGGGAGCCTGCGGAAGCCACATCCTTTATATGCAATTTCGCTGCTTAATATTTCAGTAGCATATCTGGTTTCCCAAGAGAGCAAATACGAATTTAACAGCATAACAATTTATGGCACTATAAATATTCTACCTGGTCAAAAGCAGTGTCTGCTCCGAACCAAAATGAAATCACTTAGGAAGCTCATAATCAGAAGTCCATACTCCCTTCATCAGCTGCACTTAGATTTAACATAAAAACTTGCTGTGATAGAGCAGCAAGGATACGAAACATCTGCATTAGGATACCTAGCTAAGCAGATATTGTCAGATAAGCATCAGGGCAGAAATTTAATCCTCAAGCAAACTGCTAATCTGCATATTCCTCAACCAAGACCCAAGCCAAAGAAATCTTGCAGTTACTATGTCAAACACAGAGTGGTGATGTTCTGGCAGCTTTCAGCGTGTGCTGTCCAGAACTGAGCTTCTGTCAGTCCAGGAAGAAATCTAGGAGCACACGTACTAAACAGTAAGCTCAAACGTCTCAACAGGCCTTTCTGTCCTCTGTTTCACTCCTCTTTTCTTCCTTTTCACTGATCTCTACTCTTTCTGTGCCCCAGTTCATGCTTAAAAAAACCAAACTGTGATAAGTACTACCTCCATTTGTGGTTTAACCTAATTGAAGATAATAATAATATTAAAGCAGACATGCATTTTCTTCAGAGTGTCTTGGCTTTTTGCTGTATCTTAGCTTTCTACATAATTTTGTAATTTATTCTAAAAGTTAATTCAAATCTTTGTAATTGACAATGAGCACATCATCATGAGTATTCCTGTACCTGAAAACTTTAAAATAGAACAGTAGGAGGGAAAAACAAAACTAGCAGATGATTGTTGCAAATATTATTGAAGCTGGACTCTAGTATCTTTATAATTCTTCTGATGCTATTAGTTCTACTGTTGTAATTCTACTCATATGATTAGTTACTTGTACTTTCACTAGGAAATTTAAGAAGGAGGTCAGGCATCAAATATTTTTTTCTTATTAGAAACTACAGACATAATCCAGGATTTGTGGAGTTTTTTTGGGATTTGAGATAGCAGCTACTGATGGATGAAATGTTTTATGTATTAGGGAGGAAGGGGAAACAGACAAAACAGAGCAATGCATTTCTACACAGTTTTTTGAGCTGAAAGCGTAAATGTCTGGTTATTATTCCTGATTTGCTTTCAACTCTTCAACTCAAGTTTAAAGATGTTACAGAAAGAATAAGCCTTAGAATTGTATGTCTCAGATGTTATAAATGTAGATGTATTTCATTAAAGAAGGAATGCGTTTAAATAGGAAAAGTAATCAAGTGAAATCTCAACTCATAGACATCAAATAGAAGCTTTTGCATTGCTCTCTGTGCAGCCAGCTTTTCACCAAGGCATTTCATTTAAAAATCAAGTCTAAATATCTTTCTTTTTTTCTCATGTCTCTGTACTTCAGGGGGAAAAAAAAAAAAAGGGGATAAAAAATTAGTCACTGAAGCTCACTGTACAAAGATATATTAAAAGTCCAGATGAATCTTTTCAACTATGTAGCCAGGCCAATAAGACAGAAAAATGGCTTTGGAAATTTCCCTACATGTTAACACTATTATTAACCATAGCCCCTAGATGGTGCTGCTACAAATGGTCTTGTTCCTCGACCAAACATAGAAACAATGAGACCTAGGAAAAACTATTTATCAGTTGTTGTGAAGTTTATACCATTTACTTTGATCTTTACCTGAAAGTCTGTACATAACATTTGTTTTTTTAAAGTGTCTAAGTAGTGTGTAAAAGTCATAATCATGAAAATAATACTAAATTATGTTAAATGATGTCAAACTTCACACAAGAAATGTGAAAATATTTATATCTTTTTATGAACCCCATTTAGTATTACAAGGTTGTTAGGAGACATAATTGGCTAAAAGCTCCCATTATAGTTTTTCTAAGGGTATTATGTGTCTCATCTAACTTTCAGGGTGGAGTTAAGGTCCACATTCATATACCAGGGTTTATATATCTCTATGTGAACTATATGAACTTGTCTTTCAGCTAGTGCTCCAATGGGAGACAAATATCCTGTGTTATATCCGTGACTCCCATGAGGACATCTCAGGTATATTAGGATATCTCAAATGATACAAGAAACCTGTAGAGAGACAGCTGTATCCTGATCCTGACATTAGGTTAAATGAATTACACATGTAATTTAAAGAGAGAGGAACTGAATAACCAGTGTTATGCTGGAGAGCTTGGAAATCAATGGCATAAGATAGCAAGAAACATGTTCTTAACAAAAACCAGCAAACACAGCAAAAAAATGCCTATCTTAAAACCAACATACTTCATATTTAATGGAAACACATTATACAGCAATATGAAATGGTCAGCTTTGACTGTCTCTCTACTTCTTCCACACCTCCTCAACCATAAGAACCGAGCTCAAGAGACAAGCTGACTTTAAAACCTAGTTATTAAATTGGCTTGCAATTGTTTGGAAAGGGTATAGCATGCAAAGAAACCTAACTATAAACATATTCCCTGTAGACAAGCTTAGCATAGGACATTGTCACTGTCACAGAAAGTTAAAGAAAGGAGAGATCTTTGCATTGTAGAAGGAAATTCTTTTTCCATGGCTGGACATAAGATTAGATGGATTAGTTAACAAACAGTGTGTAAAAGAAGGAGTGTGTTAGTATTTGCCAGCAATAATTGTGCCCTGCTGAATGTGCAACTTGGAAAGTGTGCTCAGCTGAATTCCTTAGTAGGACGTGATGACATATATGCTTATTCTTACCCTAGAAAATAGTGTTAGCCAATGCTGTCTTTGGATATCATGAAATTTTGTCAGAAAAATCCAGTCAGAGGAAGTCTAACTGATAATCCATTGATCTGTACATTATTAACATGCATGCAGTGAACACAAAACAAATTGAAAATATTCTCCATTCTCACTTACAGCATTTCTATAGACATTTTGTCTGTCTATCCTGACATAAGACTTTGGGGGGAAAAAAATCTACTGAATTTATGGCAACATAAGATCCATCATCCACAGGATCTTTATTTTATACCATAGTGTCATATTACCAGAGATTGTAAATTCTAGTTGTCATCAATGTCTTAGAGTACCTGATAGGTTTCCCTGTTCTTTCTTCAGTGACATTTTGACATTTTGGAATTTTTGTTCTGATCTGTGTGTGTGTAGGTGAAAGAGTAGCTCATGTGTAAGTCATGAGACAAGATCAAACAGCAAGAGCAAAGGCCAGCAGAGATATTAGAGATAAGACCCCTCCCTCAAATCTATAAATGCATAAAGCAGACTGAGGATAAATAGGTAACATACCTACTACATAAAAAACAAAAGTGTACCAATAGCTACAGCATATCTACCTAGATATTTCCATTTCCTATATAATTGAGAAAAGAAAAACAGCTAACATTAAAAAAACACAGATTTTTAAAATGGTAATCATATTAAAAGAAAGAGAAAATCTACAGAAACATCACATTTTTACAGGCTGTGCTATAATAAAACTGTTATGTCACACAGTCCATCTCTATCAAACCCACACATATGAATAAGGATTCCTTTCTGAAAAATAAAAAAGTAAAAGAAAAACAACAAAAAAAATTAAGATGTTTGTAAAATTCTGTTGCTTTTTTGTACATCTTGATGCACTTTCCATGATTTTTGGTATTTTTAACTTTGCTTGTTCTTTAAATTGGCCGTGACAAACCTGCAGCCCCACTTAGAATGGAAGTGAAAGGCAGGAGGATGCAAGTAAAAATGACAGGGACATGCCAAAACTCAAAGGATACTTCATGCAACACTCAGACAAAGGTTTTAAAAATATTTTCTAAAGGCTAACATGTCTCTAGTCCTTTGTCCCATAATGACTATAATGTTATCTAAAAGAAGGTCATTCTAGTTGAGCAAAGGGCAAAGCACCACAAATATTTCTTCGCAGTATGACAGGTAACATAGATCAGAAATATTTTCCCTGTATCACTTATACAGGATGTATTGCATGAGATTAGAATGTAACAATATACACCCAGGCAATTTTGTATTTACCTCCAAGGTAGTACAGCACTACAGATACCTTCAGGGAAGATCTCTCCAAAGATCATGGAGAAGGTTTCCCGGCTATGTCTCCTGGTGCAGCCTGGACCATGTGTCAGAGTGAGTCAGAGCCAGAGAATCAGCAAGGACATAATCTGCACTGAGCAGTAAAGTTTAATATTTCCAGCATACAACCCCAAAAGCTCTGGTTACTGCTGTTGCTTTGAGACAACTCAGTACACAAAGAAAACTCAGCCTGGCTCCTGGTTATTCCATACCAGTGTAGAGATGCAGATAATTCCCCCTCCACAAGCTACCTTGAGAAGGCAAAACACAGGACAGAGCATGGCTGACAATTCTGTAATCTTGTCTTATATTTGAGGTCCACACATATAGCACACCTTAGTACTGCACACCCATAACATCAAACCTGCAAACACAAGGATGAGACTTGATCACAGGCAGTTGGTAGCTTTCACCTCTTGAGCCCATCCTGTTTTGGCTGCACTGCACATGCTACAAGACATGCTCTTTCTTTGGGGTTGACAGGAGTACACTTCAGCAATAATGCTCCAGCTGCTGGCCATGCTGCAGAGAGTATGTAGCATGGGTGAGTTACATCACGAGAGAGCTGTACAGTACTTCAGGTCAGAGATCTGCCTTCTCCTGTGTTATTGCTTCATCTAGGGCCAGCATTGAATATGTAGAGAGGAGTAGGAGAAATAGATATGTTACAAAGTGATCCTCTTTCTATACCTGTCACGTTTTGGGAATAAAGAGGTTTTAGGATTTCCTGGGTAAGAAGGTCAATTGCAAGAATAACTGACAATTTGAAATATTTTTGTCTCCTAGGTCTCTGACACATTATAGTTAATGTTAGTGATATGACAGAACTAAATGTGGGTCCATCTCCCATCATTAGGAAGGCTTTTTTCCCATATTAATTTTTGAGGTTATAGGAAGTCTTTTTTACCCACATTTCTTTTTGAGGCTTAAGTGTGCCTTTGACTCCTTATTAATAACTGGGAAAAGGATGCTAGGCACTTGGCCAGTCACTCAAAGGGAAGAGTGTTTGCGAACACATTCATAAAAGAAAATTAAATTTTCATGGTGGGGCTATCTGTTGAAGATTTTGACAGCCAGCTACAAATATAATTTAAGATCCAAGCATCTTACATTGCTCCACATTGTGTAACACTGATCAGATGAAGCTCTGTGTCCACAATCATATTTCCTGTCTGTCTGTTAGGGTTAGTAAGCAATTGTCCTACCTTCCTGCATTAGCTGCCAAAGATGAAAATAACTTCTCTGAGTCATACAATTGGCAGTTTGATATGTGTATACTCAGTCTCCACAATGCTGTTAATGAAAATGTATAGCTGCTTAAAGAGAAGCTCATAAGATGTTGGCATTCTCAAAAAAAACCAAACCACAAAAGTGTTGTTCCTACAAACATTAAATGTAATCCCCAAAAATATTCAGTACACAGTTCCTTTTACAGAAAACTCACCTGAGCTAAGGTGAGATAAAGATACTTGCTCTTAGGTGAGCTGTTCATTCTGTGTACAGAAACACAAGGGATGCTAAATTCAAAGTCAGGATGATGATTTTACCAGAATACACTAAGGAAGGTTTAATGTCAGAGTTTGTGTTTGTGAAAGCATTTATAAAATTAAATCAAATTGTTACACTTGTTGTTTGTAGAGTACAAAGGAAAATGCATTAGGTTTAAAAGTGATGGGGTCAGACTTTTAAATTCAGACATCTAAATTGCACATTACACTCCAAAAAAAACCCTCCATTAGTTTATGTAGTCTGCATAAATGAATATGTATGTACTGTTTTCAACCTTATTTAGATCTGTACAGTTTTCTTTAGAATTATAAATGTTATGGGCTCAGAAGATATCCTTCCTTCATCTGCCTAGGTGTTGTGCTGTACTCCTCTGTTACATGTTGAAGGATACCAGTACCACTATTATCTGTTCTGTTGGTCATTCTCTGACAAGGACATATGAAGCCACTAAATCTAAACTTAAATGGGAACTCTAAAGCTCAGATGGACATATGGAAGTAAGAATAACTCTTCAGTTCATATGGTGCAATTTTTCTCTCACAAAGCTTGAAATGGCTATACTGTCTTACAGGACTGAATGTTCCTTTTTATCCTGTAGACCTTGGAGATCATGAATATTTTAACGTTGAGCATCAGAAGGTAACTGAGACTTCCTACCAGACTGGTGAAGTTGAAGGTGTGAAAACAAATAGGAACTCCAATTCTAGTATTAATATAGTGTCTAACAGCTAGACTCTCAGTACAGTCTTGGTTTATAAAATATGAAAATAATTTCATCATAATTGTAGTACAGGAAATCAGGAGTCTGATGAAATTTAGGATAGTAAGAAAGCATAAATGTGTAAGAATATATAAGATTCTGCTGCTTTGACTCTCAAATGATGCCTACTTAGTGTGCCTATAAAATAACAAATTCACTTTAGATAGAAGGAAACTAGAAGAACTATCAAGAGTTAACAAGATGATATTCTAGGAAGTCCAGTTTGAAATACCCTATAAGACAATTTATAACACTAATGCTCAAATCTGTGGTTTAATTTGTTAGTCAAAAATTACAAATTACTCCAAAAATAGAGTCCTAGAGGTTATTAGTACAAAACTGGAGTAAACAGAAAATGAAATCTATTTCATGTGGTCAAAGCCTTCCAGGAAGAGAGTACAAAAGACTGATTTATCAGCACGTCCTAAAAAGACTATGGAAATATATTCAGGTATCACAGTATGATACTAGCTTTTAGGACCAATAGTTTAATATAATGAATTTCACTTTACACTATAGCCAATAGACACACCTGATATTTTGAAATCCAGTTCTCTTTAGTAAAATCTAACTTGGAGCAGTACAAAGACCATAACAATGAATGTAAAGGTTTCCTTAAATCTGAGTCATTAAAAGGTTTTGATAAACTGGGTTACATTAAATTGGTGTGATTATTGCTTGCCAGAAAGTAAATCTGCAGCTGGTTTAAATAGGCCTGTGCTAACAGACATCACTGGAAGATCTGGTAGATAGGTTCCATGCAAATGAGAACAGCCCTTGTTGTTGTTAATCTTCAGTAAATGTGCTAAATAAACAAATGACAACTGTTTAATATATAATAACTTTCTTTTCACTGTCTTTTAAAATAAACTTGAATGATCATTAGGGAATCTAAACTGAGATGTGTTAATAGGTTTGTCATATTTTGAGGCAATAACCCAACCATTAGCACTTGTCACTGATACAAATCTATTTGTTAAGCTACATTACAATTCTGAAAGGACTTGTAACCATAATAGCAATAAACCTCCTCATAAACAAGCTGCTTGTTTCTGGGAAGAACAGGGGGATACAAGTTGTGCCTTGCTAACAATACTTTGGACTTTCTCACTGTTTTACAAAGTTTAAAATATCCCACTATGTATTCTGGGATATTTAGTGTTTTTTTAGTCCAATAAACATATTCTGAAAGCAGCTGCTACTACAATTTCAACCGATGGACTCAGAGAAGGGCTAACCTCAATAAAGGCTGTAAGCTTCTGAAACAATATTGGAGGAGATATCAGGTAGCCAAATCCCTGACTGTGAATGCCCAATACTGACTCTGAAATCACTACATTTTAAATGAGACTTTAACTTATGTAGCTCCAATAAGACATACAAGAACACGTACTTCTGAAATTCCCTAACTTTCAGTTCCCAACAGTACACATTTAATGATATATTTCAAATGAAGGGACAACTCCTGGTGTGGAATGTTAAATTTGCCTACCAGCCAAGAGTCCTCCTTGCTGGTAGGAATTATATTGATTATGAAACAGAGAAAAAAACAGTCTATGACTGATTAAACTTACATTAATCAATCCCTATGTCAGGACTTTGAGAATACTAATTAGTCTTAACTGTCCTGACCAGCGTCACCTGGAGCCTTCACTTGAACTCTTTGCCCAAGGTCCCTAGTCCCATTCTAAGCAATGCCATAGATGTGCCTGTCTCCAGCCATGTCCTGTCTGGACCTTGGGCTTACATTTTAGGTAGTCTATCTCCAGTTACATCTTTGATCTCACCTCCTGGATGGACCTCTGGCCTACATTGCAGCCTCGTCTCATGCTGCTCCTGATAACTCCCTACAAAGACATGGGATTTAGTTATATATATATATACACATATACATATATATGTATATGCCATGGTTATGCAAAATGTGTGTATAAAAAGACTTCTGATTGCATTTATCTCTCCCCACCTTCACTGAATGGCATAAAAGTGAAAAAAAAAACCCAAACAAACAAACAAACAGGAAAAAAAATCTACATTAAATTACTTCTGTTTATATGTTTTTTATGCAATATACACTGAAAAGCCATAATTCTCCTTTCCACACACATTTATAGCTTCTTACAGGGCAAGGGCTGTGGTTTCCTGTGTTACTTACATTCCATCCATGCCAAAGATTTTTGCAGCCCCCCAAGGTCTCTTTATTTTCTATGGAAGGAGCAAATTTGCCAGAGGTTGGGGTCAGGGAATGGACACAAAGAATAATTGCCCTAATAGGAGAAAAAAAAGAAGATCACATGGAGATTAAAATCCAGTTGTTTGATTCCTAGATGATTTTAGTCCATAGGAGTCTCTTGCTTTAACCTGGAAGCTCATATATCTTCTCTCTTCACCCTGTTCTTGAGCCAAGGCTCTGTTGAGTTTGACAAAACACAAGTTTCTAAGTCAAAATTCTTTTCTTCCCATCTTTTCATACAAACCCAGATCATCCCATTAACACCCAGGTTTTCAGTTTTACTTGTATAACTCACTAGACTGACAGCCTTGTGGGAGGACATGTAACACAAAACTGACGTGTTTATTTATGTGTTTCATCTGGGAATATTATGTGACAAGTGGAGGGGAAGTAATTCCCCTGCTACATGCCCTGCACTGAAGCAGTCTAATTTGTGTGTCAACTCTTCATTATAAGGCACAAGGTGCTAGATTTATTGCATTTTCATTCTCTTTGAATGTTGTCCTAATTTTACAATGCATTAACTATAATTTTCGTATTAATTTTACTTTTTGGAATACTTTAAATGCCGTGTAAATTATCTTCAAAATTATGTATGTGTCTCAACACACAATGGCTTCAGGGTTTTTCTCAGACTCTCTAGGCTTGGGTGAATGTAACATCAGTTTAAATCATTGTATTGATTAAAAAGAATGTTTTGTTATTTTTTACTTCAGCTATTTACATGCCACTGGGAATATCAGGTGGCCATTCTGCAGCTAGAGGAAGATTTGGTTTTCAAGAAATGATTGTTGTGTTGGTTTGCCAGGCCAATACTTCTAATATCCATAAAACAGGCTGAAGCAGTGATATATTATTCATCTTTCTTTATATCATTTCTTCTTAAATTAGGTGTTGGATAGATATGATTAAAAAAATAAAATAAAAAATTGTGGTTCTGCAAATATATGTGCAGATCATTCTGCAGAGCAAAACCACACAATATGTCCATGAAAAACAAAAAAAAAAAGAAGGAGAAGGATAGTGAGAAACAAGTTAGCTCTCTTAAGATATTTCTCTGCATCCAGCCACTTCAGAGAACAGTGCTGTAAATGTCCACACTTATAATTAAAGGAATGGAAAATTATCTGCATGGCTTTCTGTTTTTTCTTTCCTCTTCATTAATTCATCTTACTTTCAGGGACTATCAAAGAGTAGATAGAACTGATATGTTGGAAAAGACTTCTGGAATATTCTCATGTTTCCGACCACTATAAAAATGTTTTCTTATGTGTCCATTTCCTGCAATGACTCCGTTTACTCTTTCCATCATCAGAGATACAAATTATCAATTAACATCCTCTGTGACTTTTTGTCAACCAGCCATCAGGGTGGGATAAATTAACTTCTCAACCTTATGTTAAGAAACATTCAATGATTTAGGATATCCGGACCCATTTCGTCTTCCTGCTCTCTCCTTTTACTTTCAATCCACACAGCACTTCTCAAAGTGGATGTGTTGGAGAAATCTTTTTCCCAGCAACTGATGGCATCTCAAAGGTTCACAAGGGCTGGACACTGCCATCAACATTTGGCTTTCATGAAGCCCTAGAGAGCCGTTTCTGTCACACATGAAATGCACAACAAATAGTACAATCTCTGGTCTTAGAGCAGTCTTTGTGGAGGTGACAAGTCTATTTCAACAATGTAGGGCAATGAGCATGAGTATTCTCCCCTGTAGTACAATTTGAGTTCTCTTTTGGTAAAAAATCATATTGTTTTTTCTTTAGTGGAGCTATTCTTGCTGATAGCTTCTGAGCTTCTGTCCAGCAGTTTCCAACTGCTTGATTTTATGGTAATTCCTGAATCAGAGAGGTACAAAGATGGTCCCAGACTGCAGACTTTTCCCTTCCATTTTAGTAAATCTTTTCATAAATCTAATTAGATTTTGTGAAAAAACCAAGAATTTTCTACTGAGTGTTGCTATGCTGCAGATTTCCGTAGGAACACAATGCAGTTATCTCCCTAGGTAGTCATTTGATATAGTTATGAAGTAATACACTCTGGAAATATCTTTTTTTCTGTCATATTTATAGCAATTATGTCAAATAGTGAATTTAAATAATTTGAGTTGATTACTGCTGGTTTGTGAAAACACACAGTTTGATGTATTTGCAAGTTTCAATTACTGTATGTGGAATGTAATTATGTGGAGTACAAAACTCCAGGGGAAGCTATGTTTGCTAAATACACCTTGTCTGAAATGTAATGATCTTTACTTTTTTTATTTTCCCCCCCAAAAAAAATTAAAATATCACACATTTTGTCAATGGTTGATCATGTAGCAGATGCCACTTTTAAAATCTCAGTAGATGGAGAACAAAGAGAAAAAAAGATCATCACAATCTCAGTATTTATATGTGCTATGTGAACATATAAATGTAGTAATTCCTTAATTTTGTTCTATGTTTTTCTGGCCACAGTTCAAGGCCCCCCTGAGTACTATTTTCACATACTGAAAGCTTAGAGTGCAATGTAATTTGTTTCAAAATAAGTCATAGTATCAAGAAACTTGATAATGGTAATTTATCAGTTGATTCATTAAGCATTCTTTACAAGTCATTTTCTTAAAGGTATTGTAGCACTTCTAGTGGCCAACAGTTCCTTAAGAAAAAAATGATTAATAATTGTCTGATCATCAAGTCCTGTCACCTGTGGTTGTAAGAAACATACAACAAATGTACTGGCTTCCACATATATCCTCCGAAATCCCACACAGCTCAGAATTTAAAAAAAATTTATGGTTATAATGTGTTACAGAAAAAGAGCAGGAGGGTTGATGTCGATGGAAGGTGGCAGGAGATGGAATTCAGCATTTTGCCATGGTACTGATACCAGTGTTTATATCAGCTTTCCCTTTTGTCCTTGTAAGACAGGTCCTGTTGGGCCCAGTGCCACAAGTGTCATCAGTGGTTTTACTTCTGTGAGTTCTTCAGCGCTATTCACAGAACTTACATATGGAAATGCCAACTAAAATTTATATTATGTTTTTAAGCATACAAAGTTTTGGAGCTGTTAAATTTGATCCTCTCTAAAACACATTTGCATTTCATTTGCATCTCACAAAAACAGATCAACATTAAAATCCATTTTATTTGGGTTGCTTTGATAACTCTAAATAACCCTAAATTCCTTCTATTCATATTTACTCATGTTCCTAGCTTCGGAAACTCCTTATCCTTCTGATGCCTTTATTTTCGTCACTTGTGAAGCTATTTTCATATCTGTCATATATGTTTATTTTATTTTTGACAAATGGCACAACAGGTGAAGATATTCATGATTATTCTTTCTCCTTAAACAATTACATGTCCTTCCTATTGTGTCATTTATCAAAACACAACCAATATTATAGTTAAAATTGTTAATTTCCTTCTGAAAAAGCTGAAAAATATACTTTTGACAGGTTAGATGTTGGTTTGATTTGAATTTCTACTTTAAAGGACCAGTAAAAACCTTTTTAATATCAAGGTAAATAGGGCATTCATACCCAGAATAAGACAATTTATTTTCAACTAACTGGAAATGAGCAGGGTAAGAAGTGAGGGAAAGCTTTCCTTTTGAAATAAATTATGTAACCCCCAGGTATACTTGATTATGATTTTGATTTGACACAAGACAGCACCTTCCTATTGTTCTTCATGACTAAACATTTTATTGCTGTTTCCTTAGCTGATATACACTTCTGAAAAGAAATCAAGGTAGCCTGTCACTTTCTAATGTGACCTCCCTGCCCTAGTATAATTCTGAAAGAAAGTTACTCTCATGTTCCGCTCGCATTAGTTTTATGTTTTGAAAGATTATTCATAATAGCAAATCCCAAATGAAAAAGTGAAATCTATAATAATACCATTTAGTTTCAAGAGCCTTTAAATTAGATAAAAAAGTACAGCTAGAAATATTGTCTCACCTGTTGACCATTTCTACATAATGACTTAGATTATTGTCATTTATTTTAATCTATTTGTATTAATTTCTAGAAAGGCAGAGTCTATATAAATGAGAATATATTTCCCTACCTGAAGATGTGAGCACAGTTTACATGAAAGTATAAGTGTATTTCTTTGTTCAGACATTTGGAAATTACAGAAATCTGGAATTATCTGTATGAATAGACAAGGAATGGGTGCCACTTTCAATTATACAACATATTAGTCCAAATAATGTAATTAGTGGTAATAATGACATGACTATATAATCTTCTCCCTCACCTTCTCACATGGTAGCATTTTTCCACTGATTTCAATTGCTAACCAATTGGTTAAAAACTCAGCAATGAGTATAAAAGATGTGTATTTCTGAGTTTTTAAAAAAGCAAATGGACAAACTGATACATGAGAATTAACCAAGAGAGAATCTATTGTGATGATGTACTGGCCACAAATACATGTATAGCCCAAACACAGTATGTACAGTTGATGCAGCTATTAGCCAAAGAAGAGTAAAAAAAAAAAAAAACAAAGAAAACAAAAAAAAAAAGAGGAAAAGATAAATAAAAAAAAAAAAAAAAAAAAAAAAAAAAGCAGGTGCTCTGCCATGCAGGGATCTTTAGTGAGCTTTAGTGAGACTAGGGTAGTTCTGGGCAAGAGCAAACCAGTATGTCAGCATACTGGGGGCTGCTAGGACATTGTTACCTAGGTCAGTGATGCCAGTAATTTCCTGTATCTATTGATACTTTCTTGAAGGCTACTGCACCAAAGACTACATCCTAACTTATTTTTCCTCCAAATATTGTTAGACTCATGTTACAGAAGAGTTATTTATCATATTCTCCAAGGCAACAGAAATATCAAGTGTGTCCAAAAGGAAAAAAAAAAATATACTTTGACTTTAGAAAATCCTGGATTCCTGACTGAGTAGAAATAGCTGCAGTTCACCACACTGTCAAACACTGTCAATAATCCCAGCAGTAAGGCTCTTCAGGCAGTGAGGCACAGATGAAGAATTGTTTTCATCACAAGACTTCCAGTAGGGCTCTAACTACAAGTTACTTCAAAACTCATTCATTATAGACCTATACACTGTACATTACTGAAAGAAAAACAACACAGCTCAGGTTAATTCAGGTTACCTGTTACTTTTCGCTCTTGTATTAGAAAAGAAGTAGGGTTTTTTCCAGACCAGTTATACAAAACACCAATTCATCTGCCTGCATGGTTAAGCAAAAATTCCTTACATATTTTCATCTGTGCTGTCAGGAGTCTTCTTTTCCCTTTATACAAGCTCCTTTTATTTATGAATATGATCATAGCTCTTAAATCTAATAATTGCTTTCTTGTCCCGTCTTGAGGTCCTTACTAGAAGCTAGATAGCCTGACTTCTATGTAATGGATGCACTCATTTCTGTTTCATTTGATTATTACATGCTATGGTAGTTGGTGTGGAAAAACATCATCGAATATAACACTAGAGGTAGGTCATATCTTGGCTCTTTAAAGGATCTAGTGAATTTATTTAGCAATAATATCATATTCTATGTCAACTGCACCCTTTAATTACCAAGTGCATTATAATTTATAAATTATCTTGGAGGTATAAATCATTTATTGCCTTGAAGGTTAGAGATGTAGATGTGGAAAACATATGAAAGGTTTAATAAGAGGGAAAACTTTTCTCATATATGGAATAAATTCATATTTAACTCCCCTGAGAGGTAAAAGCACTTATGCCACAGAATAGCTATGCTGTTTATGTGAAATGAGTTGATAAACCCTATCTATTTTACTGGATCCTTGGATTGGTACGTGGCTTTCAAGAGGCTTCTGTTCAGTGAGGTAAAGATCTACAGGAACTGATAGTGAGAACATCTTTAACAAACACAACTGTTATTAAATTTTATGTTCAAAGAAGTTAAAGTAATCGGTAGACGTGCACTAGGTTTCAAGAACAACAGTTGTTTCATGTTAGAATCCTGCTTCACTTGAATTTCAACCAAAACCTACTGAAGATACTAGTTTTGAATTTGTATTATGAACTTTGTAGCATGCCCATCAATCATCCTTTTAAGCTTAAATTAATTTAATCTAATTAAAGGCAGCTGAGATGCCCATACTTGGAGCCAAGTTACAAACTGCTACAGAAAAGCGCATTTTTAAATGTTGGGTTTTTTTTTTACGGTAGAGCCATGACATTTCTAAACAATTCTATTAACAGATGTGCATACCCCACAGTCTTGCAGAAAATTGTGATATACACGATATACATATTTACCTAGATCTTTTCACTGCTTCTGCAAGATAGTTCAAAGGAAGACATTATGCAATTAAATCAGAATAATACAGTGCAATCACAGGTGATCAAAGAAAGAAAGAAGCTAAGCACTTGAAAGAAGAAATGAAATATTTTAGGCTATTTACTGAAAATAGCAAAATTTGTCATGATACAACATCAACTACCAACAAAATCTGAAAGCATTTCAAGTGAAGAATTGAAGGGAGCAAGTGGGGTTGTAATTACTTTTTAAAAACTTGTCTGCTGCAGTTTAAAGGCCAAATTTCTCTGCTAAGTCCAAACAAAGTAGAAAAGCTATGATTCTTCTCAATATGATGGTTTAAAATGTTTACAGCAAGAGCCTAGGTCTCTGTTTGATCAACAAGAAAAGCATATTACCTAGGTTTTTTATGCATCTACCTTTAATTTTCTCTATAAGAAGTTATGATATCTACATATCAAATTTAGTAAAAGTCACACTGTTTTTTAGCTATTGAAACTCCAAAAGTAGAAGTAAATGTGCTACTATAAACACGGAGGTTTTAGATCTGATCTCATAGACTTGTAGCTGTGGCCACACTAAGGAGTGCAGCAAAATGGGAAAAAATGATGTTCCAACAATGCAGTAAGTGGAGACAGCTGGGAGATTCCCCTCAAAATTTTACCCTGGTATGAAATAAAATTAACATTTTAAATTCCTTATTCACTGTAAATAAATCAGAACTCTAGATTCACAAAAATTTGCTCGGACTGAGAAACGTCTAATGGAAACTTCTCCAAGCGAAGCTGAGTAGTTTTCAAGGTTGAGCTAGGTCAGGAAAGGATTGTTTAATTGTATAAATAAGGTAACACCTTTGAACTTGAAAGTTTTGGGTTTTTTTTTTATCAAAAGACGATGACATTTGATAATGAAAGTCCAAATCCAGTCTTGAAATGCAAATTCATGAGTAGTGAGACAGAGGTTTGAAGCTTTTTAATTTCATTTTAGATTTTTTCAGAATTACATTCAACATTTTAATTCTAGGTCTAGAGTTTAAAGAGTCAGTGATTTTGGATGCTTTCTGGTATACCCCATGGCCAATGATCTCTTCCTCTCCTTTGGGCTGAACTTGAACATGGATTTCAGCACTACCAGTCAGCACCAGACCAACTTTCCCCTTTGCCTAATCTCCTGCTCAGTCTCAGAGTCCAGTAAGTGACCTGATTAAATGAGTGGAAGTACGAACCACTAAAAAGCAGTTGGAAACAATTCTTGTTATACATCCTCAAAGCTTCAAGACATCTCCTATTTAAAGATTGTGATTGTAGAAGGCCAACATGTCTCAGCAACCTCAGAGTACAGGGCACTGTCCTGATGTGGGCTGGTCTATGAATAAGGTTTCTACAAAAAGCGATGAGTTGGAATTTAAACCCCGAGTCTGGAAAAGGTTCAACATTAATGTGTGTATAGACAGTGTATAGGCAGGTCTGGCCCAACCACCCTTCTTGCATGAATTTGAACATCTTTCAGACTATGCTAATTTACACCAGCCATGATACAGATTATCTGTCCAACATAGGTTTACTTTTTTGAATAGTTTTTGATTAGAATTCTTTAGGTGAAATTCAGAAGATCTCATCCTCTGCTTTAATACAAATAATTTCTAAGTTTTTTTTAGCATAGACATGAGCATTTAGGTACCAGATCGTGATCAAAGATGTTTGTCTTTAGGATAAACTTTGGCCTGAGATTTTTCACAAATTTTACTTTCAGTTCCCAAAAGAGCTCAGCTAATAATCAGTGGCTTATTAGAAAGCTTCAAGAAACAACATGTCTTTTCAATCTGCCTACAAGGTCAAAAAATTTCTAGAGGGATTTAATATACATACACAAATGATGTATTGAAGTGCTGCATTTTTTTTACAATGTTAACAGTTTGATGAGAATATCAATTAAACATGACTGTGTAGTTTCCACCTCTAAATGCAGCTGCAGCAAGTAACCAGACTGTTAATCAAAGCCATCTTATAATTTAGCACTGATGAGGAAAGCAGTAGCCATCATAAGGGAATGACAGAAAGGAAGCAGCTGCTTTCATATCATTTTATGTCCATTTCTTTAATGAGCTTGAGGAGACAATTCCCTGATGACTGTTCATTAATTAATAAATTTATGAGAGAAGAAGAGCTATCAGCATGCAAACAAGTAGAGAACAGGTGATGACAGTCTTCTCTTTGCAGGGAATGAGCATACTGAAGAAAGAAAGCTTTTGAACAAAGTAAATGATCTGAAAGGCATATTTAACAAAACACTAAGTTCAAAATTCTTCAGTTGAGCAGCAATGAAATGTGGCTTACAGCTTAGTGGAGATTTATTATTAAACTCAACTTCTGAAATATCTGTGGTCAGATTAGAAAGGAAGTAGGAAGCAGCCCAGAGGATTCAGCAGATGGCTCTTTCCCATTCTAAATGAATACCAATGCTTTGCCCTGATTTAATTGCATTAATAAACAGCTGGATAGATTATGCTAGGAAACACTCCCTCCTTCCAGCTTGGTCTTTCAAAATTATCCCAGTGGCTTGTCCTTGGCTTGGGAAGCCTAAGATGCCCTGAGTGAGTTTTGCAAGGCAAACCAAACTCTTTTGCAGCTGTAAAGATTTCAGGGTGCAGATCAGATTGTCCCAAAATCAACCTGCAGAGATTAATAAGAAGACGACAATGTCACAGTGCTGGGCATCAGTCACCTTTCTATCAGACTGGAGACATTTTGCATATGTATGGAATAGTAGGGTAGCTGAGATTGCACAATTGGTTGTAGTCTCATGGTATCAATTCACAAAGGGATTCTTTGAACCTCTTTGCACAACTTGAATTCATGTAATATTAAACACCCTCAGGCCAGATTCCAATTCACTCTCTTTGTTCTGATCAGAAAGTGTAATGTAGCTGGATTTAGATACATTTGTACTGAAAAAAACCTGATAAAGCTGAATCCATCCATTTTATACCAGTGGTATTTTGTGTGAGGAACATGGTGGAGCTCAGATCTTTAAGTGTAAGCTCCTTGAGGACTTGATGTTAACAGCATAGATCAGAGCAGCTGCAAGTCTGTTGTAGACAGGACAGGATGAGGCAACAAAGACTGGACATGCAAGATAGACTCCAGTCATAAAAGCTCCAAACTATCCAATCATGTTTTGGGAATTTACATTAGAAAGGCCATAGTGACAATCACACTTGTACAATATGTCACTCTTAGAATTCTGTTCTGCAGAATCTTACATCTCTTGCATATGCAGTAGCCAAACACAAGGATTTCATTCTTGACACTATATACCACACACAAACTGCTCCACATATGTTCACAGAGTGGGTAGCTATAGCACATGTTTTTTCTACTACAGTTTCTATATGTCAGGGATGTTAAACATTTTTCTCAATGTCTCTTCTATTGGGTGGATGATGGAGAAATAAACAAACAACAGAAAGTGTTGGAACAATTTTATCCAGGGTCATAAGCAATGACTTTATGCAAAACATGTCTGGAATATACCATAAAAGCAATAAAAGCATGGCAACATTGTCTGGATGTTTAAACCAGTCTTTTGCATTGCAAGTAATAAGGTGCTCAACTCCTCTTCCTGATTCTTGGGGATAACATTACCAGCTTTCAACAGGAAAGGACTGTAATACATCTTTCTGCCTGTGTGAAATTTATTCATTGTCTCCACCCTGGTTCAAGACTTCAAAATAATTTCAGTATAAGCATGAAATAACACAAAATAATAAGAGTAATTGACAAGTAAGAAAATTATATTAGTCCCCTTCTCACTATATTGATGCAGGTCTGTGTGATAGATAGTGGAAGCCTGTTTTGTTTCACTGCAAAATATTTATTGACTTCTAATAACATGCAACTTTTCTTAGCCCAGACATTTCATTGGTAGGAATGAACTCTGGAACTTTGAGATTAAATCACATGTTGCTAATTACAAACAGTCATTCAGATTTGAACTTTGGCTTTTGTATTTAGATGAGAAAAGTTGAACATTTTGACCAATTATCTCCTTTCATAGCTACAAATATATATCTAAAGCTATCTTTAATCCAGGCACCAGTGAAAATATCACACATAGGAATCCATGTATCTTTTAAATTAGCTGATATGAGTATTATAGAAATGGTATCTATCAGAAAAGGCAGGTGGATTGCCCAATGTAGCACACATCAGACTCTGGTGCCAGGCTGCCAAACCGTAACAAAGATTTCCCCATATGTGATGGCAAAAATCCATATGCAGTTCAAGAGGATTCTAGTACTCTTAAGTTATAACCAAAATGATATCAAGGTTATTAGGGAAGAAGAGAGAAGGGTTGTTTTTAAAAGAAAAAGAAACAAAATCATTGTTTTCCACTTCTTTTAACCATTGAAATCATCAGCTGAGCAGCTCGTTCATACCTGCATGGTCTGACTGTGCCTAGCACTAACAAACTGGTAAAGACAATGGGAATGCAGCAGCTACTGAAATGCAAAAAGCTGGTGGATATGTAAACCCTGTCCTTTCCTCTCTCTTACTCAGCAGGTTCACAGACAACCTGATGCTTAGTGCAGGAGCCATGCAGCTGGCTCATGTAATGGTGACTCAGATTTCCAAAAACTGCTCACCTGATTGTACCACATTAAAGCATAAAATTAATAACTTTATCCACTCCTTTTATTTGACTTTTTTTTCTTCTGACACAACCTGCCTCACCCACACAACAAAATCTCCAACATTAACTCTAAATAATAAATTGTTAATTGATTTTTTACTTAGCTGTACATCAAAGAAGATGACAACACATTTTTAAAATATATGTAGTCCACATCTAATATTCTTACCTTAACAAAGCCAAGAGGGTGTCTGAACAAATCTAGTGAAAATGCAGCAGAATTCCTAAGAAAAAAAAAATATATAAAAATACAGACTGTAATCAAAACTATGTCTGTGAAATATAAGAAGATAGCCAGCCTGATAAGCCAGCAATGCCTCAAGATACACAACCTTTTCCCCTCCCCAGTCTTTGGTTAACATCAGTGTAGATGAACATTTAAACATATTTGCTGATAATATTAATTTTCTTGTCTCAGGTCTGATCAAAGTATGAAGCTTCCCTATATATGGCATCAGAAATTATAAAGAAAATTAATAATGATTGAATTGATTTCTGGTCTTATCTCTTATGACAAGAGTAACAAGACAACTATTTTCAAAACGAAAGCAGAACCTTTTCACTGGTGTTCTGAAAGATTATTTTTTTTTATTTCCACAGCATTTTTTCATCATTTCTGAGGGTTATAATTATTTTCCTTTCATATTTAATGAAGGCCAGAGAATAATGAAAGTAAAAATTTCAGATTCTTAGAGGATAAAATGTAAATTACTGTTTATTTAAAAGTATTAAAAACAATTATATTATCTTACTGGTTTTCATGTAATCTTAAGACAATCAGTAAAAAATAAAAGCATGTAACTGCAACAGTGATAAAAAGATCAAAATTTTGACATTACTACCAGGTTTTAGTCATGACAAGAGCAAGAGAAAACTGAATAGAGCTGAAGGAAAGAAAATGAAAAGCTTGTTAAGAAACACTTAGTCCATAAGATTCTTACTGAGCTTCTAAAACTCATTGCTACAAGATATCTCTGAAACCAGGAACAACCATCAAAACAGTTAGGAGATTTCAAATCTGATTTCACAGAAAATTTAAAATTAGTGTTCTTTACGTCCTGTCCCTGCTCTCTGACAAACTCTTTCAGTTCTAATTAGAGAAATTCTCACTCAAATATCCCAGCCTCTGTGTTCCTATGATGACATGACCATATGAAGTATTGTAAGTACAGGTTTTGGGGTTTGATTTCAATGTCTTAGACATGTACCATTAATTGTTCTGGGATGTATGAAAGAACCTAAAATTAAGAAGTTGAATTATTACTGGTTTACCTTCAGTTTTTTTATGGAAAGTTGTCCTAAAAGACTGAAAGCATGAGTCTGTTAGTGCAACCTGTATTTTAGTGCAATTGTGCTTCCCACCCCAGTTATTACAGAATAAACACCTAAGTTACAACACCCATTTTAAGATCCTTTCAAAATATTTTGTTTTCTACTAACAGCCAAATATGAAGTTCAGTCTTGACCTTCTCACATTTGCTGCCCACAGAGATAGGTCTCCTTTTTTTCAGATCAAAATTCCTGCTTCTACTTTTGCAACTCATTTTGAGTTACATAATTACATAATTCAGAAATATCCTACTGTCATCTTCTTACAGAATTGACGACCACAGTCAAAAGGTTTCTCTGGTGACACCCTGTACCTTCCTATGCAAGATTGTAATGCACACTTCTTATTTACTGATTGTTTACATCAAGACATTACCTTCTGCCAACTACACCATGGAGCAACAGTAGTTAAAGGGAACATGAGCAAAGAGGACATTAGAGCTACAGCTGAAATCCATAAAATATCTTGAGGAAGGAAGTTGTAGGGAAAGTATAGGCATTAGGTTTTCTGAAAGCTGCAAAGTTATGCAACATTGACCAGGAAAGTTTCCCCAGTTATATTAACTGAAGGAGGAGGCAAGACCATGACTGAGGTATTTAAAACAGATATGGATGGGAATGAAGCTCTATATTCATTCCTCTAGGGAGCAAAGATGGGATTGACCATTCTTTCTTTATTTTATCTAAGGCTAGTTGCATTTTTTTATTTTATTTTTCAGTTTCTGCATTTTTCCATTTTCAGATTCTAAAGAAAGGTAGGAGGTAAGCAAACAATACTCTTTCTATCATTACTTCTTAAAATACCTATTATTAGATTTGTCTGGATGTCTCAGGCTCAAAATGAAGGATTAGCAGGTGTTTTATATATGAAATCTGCAAAGCTCTTGCTTGATTTTCAACAGAAAAAAAAATAATTAGTGTAGATCACAGACTTAACCAGTTATAGATGAAAAATTGGTCAATCAATCCTCCAACACTGCAATTCTGTATTTTGTGATTGAATAATTGGATCTTTCAAACTCTACACTAGAATTTACTCTACAGTTTATACTAGAGTGTAAACTCCAGGTCACTGTCCTCCCCAATTCCTTAAGTTTAATGTTAGCATGGCTATAACATGATAATGACTATGTAAAAATAAATTCTGAAGTCACATGAATCATGTAAATATAATTTATTACTCAGATTTGGGAGGCAGCAGACTTAGCCCAGTCTCCTTGGTGTTTGTAAGAAACAGGCCAGTCCCATCTGAAAGATTTTATATCTGTCATTTCCACTTCCTCACAGGTTATGCATGTTTATATGTGTTTTGACAAAATATGTTTATAATAGGCTCGATGGCCCTAGTACTTACTGTAGCTTCACATTCATATGCATTTATTGATTTCAGTTGCATTTACTCCCTGTTTACCTTCATGTTATGAGGAAGAGTGTCATGCTCACAGTTTATGTCATGATTTGGGTTGTTTCAAATAGATTAGAAAGAAAACACTGCTGTCAGCAATTTGACATAATTTATGCCAGATATTATTATTTTTTCTTTATTTTCCATCTATTACAAATATTCATGACTTATTGGAGATTTTTGTTCTTGAAGGAGAAAAATCTCTCATAAATTCCACTGAGTAAAAAACTATTTTAAGGTGCTATATATTTAGGCAACTCATAAATATGCCTGATTTCAAAACTGCATTTACTATATTTTTAGTTTTCCAACAGATTGGACATAGTTTTAAAAGTTTCATCTAAAGCCGTCTGGTCTATTTAAAGGGCACTATGTACTTAACTGTTCAAAAGGCACTTGATCCCATGAATGTACTTTGCTAGTAATGGGATAGTCATTTTCCAGGCCAGTGAAAAGCTATTATTCACTGAAACACAAACAGATTGTGAGCAGGAACACTCATGCTGATGGCTGGCAGCCTCGCAAAGGGAAATGGGAAATATGGCTCTTTCCTGAATTAAGTTGCATTGACTCTATCTGTTCCAAACATTTGACTCAACTCCATTCTTCTCATGATACTTATGACAATAATAGGATAACAGATTTATGTCATGAAGGCACTGACCTTTGTCAGAGGGAACATTTTGACAGGAAAAGATGTGATGTGCAGCTATGCTCTATAATTTTGACAATGACTGACAGTATGGCTGAATATCGACATGTTGAAGCTTATGCTTATGTTTCTACATTGTCATCCTTGGTTTAACTCTTGGTTTTTTTAGTGTTTTTGATCACATAAAGCTTTCCTAATTAAATTACTAGATGGAGACAATTCATGCTGCCAGGAAGCCTCAATTCACCTCACATGCATAGAAGTAAGTTGTGCACTAGGGAAAGACGGGTTTTGGGTAAAGTGACAAGTAAAACTAGCGAACACTGTTGTTTCTTCTGTTAGGCTGAGGGTACTCTTAGCTTGCAGATGTCTAGTTTATATTGCCTGCTTTGTGGCTGACTGTTATAATGTTGATGATGAACTTTTGATTCTTATTATTTTCCCATTGAAGACATGGATTTGATGAAATGTAAGCAAATTTGAAATTTGAGAAAAGATGTGTTACTGCAAGAAATTTTAATACTTAGGATATAATCAATACATGGATGAGATTATTTTATTTTATTTATCTTCATCAGAGGGTAGAGACACTTCATCACCATAGCAGCAAAGCTCCCATTATAAGAAAAAGCCATATATCCAGGTAGTTAGGCAAAGTGAAATGGTAAGAGGCACAGAAAAAGATGTTTGTCCAAAGATAGGGTGCAAATGTTCAGTTTCTTTTTTTTTATTATTAGAAATTATAACTTCCAATGAATACTTCAGTAATTGAACTGAACTGTTCATACTGCCTGTTTTTCCTATCTGAGTAATGACCTCTTACTTTGGGGGGACTGCAGTACAGAAATGTAGTACGGCTTGCAGTGTTCAACTTTTTTTTCTTTTTTTTTAGTTTAGCATGAAGAGTACCTTCAGTGTTGTGCAGTGCAAACAAAATTGACAGCCTCTGCCCTAGAGGATCTTATCTAACAAACTCTTACACATGAGTACTTTCATTTGCTTGAAGTTTATTTCTGTTTCCAGTGAAATCACTGGTGAAATTCCCAGTAATTCCAGCAGAGCAGGATCAAGAACAAGAATATTAACATTGACTTATGTGAGAGGTCTCAGAGAACAAATCATACTGGAATAAAATCAAAGAAATGAAAACTTGTTTTCCATCTTTCACGTTCCATGATTTAAGTATAAAATTGCCTAGATGTAGCATCACTTTTCATTCAACTCTCTGAGTGACATATAATGAGGTTTCATTGTTCACTATGACACTTTGACAAATGTTGTGTTACTATTGCTCTTAAGAGTGACTATACAAAACATCCACACTCTGGAAGAATAGCGCAAGTGCAGTGAGAATCCAAATGAAGCATGAGAAAGGATGCAAATGTTAACTAATTTCAAAATGGGTCAAAATCATAACTATTTAGTTGGTGACAAGCAAAGTCATTTTTCTACAGTATTAACCAACTGTCTCCCTCCTGCTAGACTGATTTGAAGAGCAGAAAAGGTCATTTTCCAGACAGATGGGGAATTTCCCAAGCAGAGGGGAATTCAGCTTCTACATGCCAGATATGAGAACTAATAAATTAGTCAAAGCTTCTGTTTATCTAAGCTGAAATATTGATGGCCAAGCCCACGAGAATGCTAATGTCTACATTAATCTTTTTTTCTGTCTTGAAATTTAAAGCACAGTAGCACATGTTGTGATAGATCTATATATCATAGATACTGTAACAAAAGAAAAGGTACCAAGCACAGAATGCAAATATAATGCAACCAAATAACTCAGTTTCTTCCACACAAATTTCACTTTTATCAGCTAAAATGAACTGAAATGTAAAGTGGTATTAAGAACAAACTGTATGACCAGAAGTACTGATAGCAGATTAGAAGATCTGTTCACTTTTGTGTTACCCATGACTAGAAACTGGTATGCAAACTATGTTACATGATCTGGTGGTGCACATCCAGTTTCCAGATTGTGGCAGCATATGGCTCCTTCATACAGCAGCATAATCTAGTCCAAAGGATTGTAACAAACCTTTCAAAACAGAAAGGTAACATATGACTGGAAAACAGCAAGTTTAATAGCTTAAGAGAACAAAAGTAAACCATATAACTAAAAGCCTTTAACACCAACTTCCAAAGAATGTATTTTGAAGGAAAAAATAATTAAAGGCATGAAAACAAGTGGAAAATAGGTTAAAATATTATAGCTGTTTACCACCAGAACATTGTATGACAACAATATGGTAATTTAGATAAATGAACTGCAACCTGATTTAGGGGAACCTACTTTAGCAGGGGGTTTGGACTAGATGATCTCCAGAGGTCCCTTTCAACCCCTATGATTCTGTGATTCTGTGGAATTCTGTGAAATGGTCTGTAGAAATCGCGGGCCCATGTCAAGAGCATGTCAGCATATGCAGGGGAAATCAGACAGGGTTTTATTTCTGAAAGTTAGTGCACAGCTATGCAGTCATTGGCAGGATAGCTTGTAAAACCAGAGTGTGGTGATGGAGTGTGGTGGCAAGTGGATGCACCATCCCATACAGAGGTGGATACCCATGTGGAACACAAATGGATGGACAGCATACGCAAGGATTCCACATACAGAGTTATATAAGCAAACAGTCCATAAGGCCTGTTGAGACCTTACGGGTCAGGATCAGAGGGGATATCACAAGGGAAAGGGAAGTCATGTCACACATCTGCTAGAGATAGACAGATCAAAAAGAAACAATGAATGAAGCCTCTTTGAAGTCTTCTGATCCCTTGCCCAGGTTCTTATGGAAGTCTTCAACCATATTTAGTAGGAGAGTTACGCAGCAGGGCACAAGCAATACCAGACATTTCCAAATTGTTTTGACACAGCTGCTGGTGGATTGAATGGAGTAGCTCTTACTGCACACAGTTGCCTGCAACATGGGAAAGAAATGAGATCTGGGTCTGGTATTCATAAACATAATAACAATTCAGGGATGTAATGTAATAAAAGTAATATTATTCAAGGATGTGATAGTTGGCTACAGTGACCTCGAGGTCATACCAGTCGAAACCCTGAGAGAATTGAAGCAGGTAAGTAGCAATATAAAGACATTCAGGACTTCAGAAGATCAAACTACAGTTTTTTTAGAGAACTGTTAGTCAGGATCCCATGGAAAACTGCCCTGAGGGACAAAATGGCCCAGGAATCCTGGCTGATCTCATGAGGTTCAACGAGGCCAAGTGCAAGATACTGCACATGGGTTGGGGCAACCTCTTGCATCAATACAGCCTGAGGGATGTAAGGATAAAAAGCATCGCTATCGAGAAGGACTTGGGGGTACTGATAGATAAAAAGCTAGATATGACCTGACAATGTTTGCTTACAGCCCAGAAAGCCAATTGTATCCTGGACTGCACCACAAGAAATGTATCCAGTAGGTCAAGCAAGGTGATTCTTCTTCTTATCAAGAAGGACTTGGAGGTTCTAGTGGATGAAACGCTGGACATGAGCTGGCAATGAGCACCTGTAGCCCAGAAGGCCAAATGTACTCTGAGCTACATCCAAAGAAGTGTGCCAAGCAGGTCAACGGAGGTGATTCTCACCCTCTACTCCACTCTGGTAAGACCTCAGCTGGAGTACTGTGTCCAGCTCTGGAGTCCTCAGCACAGGAAAGATATGGACCTGTTGGAGAGGGTCCAGAGAAGGACCACAAGAATGATTAGAGGGCTGGAACACCTCTGCTATGAGGACAGGCTGAAAGTTGGGGTTGGTCAGCCTGGAGAAGAGAAGGCTCTGGGGAGACCTTATTGCAGCTTTCAGTACTTAAAGGAGGTCTATAAGAAAGGGGGCCTGTTGGGATAGGGGTAATGGTTTTAAACTAAAAGAGGGGTGATTCAGATTAGAGAAAAGGAAGAAATGTTTTACAAAGAGGATGGAGAAACCCTGCCCCAGGTTGCCCAGAGAGTTGGTAGATGCCCCATCCCTGGAAGTATTCAAGGACAGGTTGGATGGGCCTCTGAGCATCCTGATCTAGTTAGAAAGGTTTCTGCTTAGTAGAAGAAAGGTTGGGCTAGATGGCCTTTAAATGTCCCTTCCAACCCAAATTATTCTATGATTCTATTTTCACAGGCAACCTCCTTAAAGTGCAAGAGCAGCCCTTTCCGATGTGCGGGGACTTGAGCAGCTGTAACAGAAGATCAGCATGCATAAATATCCAACTTTAATTAATCCATGATTCTTTGATTCTAATTATATAGGAGAGAACAGAGAGGTGGATAGTGAAACACAACATCCTGGCAGAAAACCTGTCACAGCAGGAGGAGGTTACCAGCACAATTTTATAAAAATTTCACGTAGAAGTTTTGGTAGAACAATACCTGAAAGCTGCAGTACAGTGATTTATTTCTTTCCAACATGTAAAAAGATTATTTCTACTGGAACTTCATTCTGAAAGACCATTCTGAAATCTTCAGCCACTAATATAAAAATCATGCTAATTTAAAATAAATAAATAAATAAATAAATAAATTAAAAGAAAATCAGAGAACTGTTGATAAGACAGCAAGTAAGATTGAATCTAGTGTAATGTGATAGGATATGATCTATGTTAGTCTAAATCTTTGGCTCTCAGTGTAGCTCCTTTACATTGACCTGTTATCTTAATGCTGAGCTAGTAAAACTCCTGGGAATTCTCTTTCTGTAAGGAAAATCCTATCTGGCAAAGAAAGCAAGTACAGCTGGCTTTGCTTCAGGGTATTGAGGAGGAGGTCATTTCCAGGACTGGGGTGGGAAGCTAAAATAGCTCATTATAATGGATACTGGTTTTAGCAGTAATGAAGAAGACTATTGCCTCTCTATAAAACTATCCAAATATATTCAATAATGAGACCATTGAAAATGGATATGCACTCCATATAGTTTGAAGCAAGTTTCATCCTTTTCTAAAAACAACCTGAAAAACAATAAAAAAATCTTAAAATCACTGATTTTTAGATGTCTTTAAAGTTATTAAAATTTATTAATACTGTAAAATAATTCTAGAGGAAAAAAGTCCTACATTACTTATAGGAATTCTTTCTTCTGTGAGAGTTGCATGTTTTCCATAGCAATAATTGAAATATGATGCTGGATTTTGATTTTTCTTATAACTATATAAATTCAAAATGATATTATTTTAAAAGTATTTATTATGAATATTTACATGGTTTCCTGAGAGTAGAATTTCACTCATACATTTTCAGTCTTCAATCTGTTGTTTGGTTTTATTTTTACAGCAAGGGATAACTGACTGTAGCACAAAAAGAAACAATGTAACTGACATTTTAAAGCACATTCCGTTCAAAACTACAGCAGTTTAACCATTTAGGATCACATTTCATAAAACACACAAAGAACTCATTCGCTGAGACTAATGAGAAAAACATCATACTCTATAAGCCATGTATGTGTATTTTCTTAGGACACGCTGCTGAATTCTAGAGAAACCTGTACTGCTAATAAATTTTATTTATGAATAATGTCAGCCTATAAAACACTGCACAATTTTCAGTACAGCCCAGAGACTGAAAAGTCTTCCTCTGCCATTCATATTCAGTCTAGTTCTGGATTCCATATGAAATTCCAGACAGGAAGATTTATTCAATGTACACAGAGAGCATTAATCCACTGCACTACAAAGTCCATTAATTTTGAATGCTACTATCAATTGCACTACATGAGATGGTGATAAATACATTACTACCTTTATAAAAATGCCTTTCCTGATATCGAGGGCCTCATTTTTACTCTCTGGATACTTCATATAGTACATGCACATGAGTAGGCAGAAGTGAAACACATATATGCTAAATATTTGTGTTAATATTTATTAGATATTTGTATCATCATATCAGGATTCTCATTTAATTAAATTAGAGATCGCTCATCTTTTTTGTTTGTTTTTATTGTTAAGCATTGTAAATTGAATTACCCATAAATGGAAACTAATTAAATTAAAAGCCAACAATAGAAAGTAAAACAAACTATTCCATTCCACTTTTTTGGTGGATTTAAACATGTCAGACTAACAATCTATGGAGAAATTCTGGTTTGACTGAACAATTCAGTTTCATGCTGTCAAGGTGTGCTTTTCAGTTTTAGATGAGAGTCTCACATTGCCTGGATTCAGATACTAACAGTGTTTATCTTTACATGTGAAAGAGAGAACTAGATGCTACTTTAAAATCTTGAAGCATGTTAGTGTGTAAATCAGATAACTGAACATGATCAGAGAAATCTCAGCAAACTGGTGAAGTGGGCTGACAGGAACTGCAGTTCAACAGTGGCAAATGCAACTGTGATAAATACAAAGATATTTTATTATTTTTAATTTTTAATTGAAGGCTGATCAAATACTGGAGCAGGCTTTCTAGAAAGGCTGTGCGATCTCTACCGTTGCATGTGATCAAGACTTGACTGCAGACAATCCTGGGCAACCTGATCTAAGTAGATCTGCTTTGAACAGATGGTTGGACTAGAAACCTTGCAGAAGTCCCTTCCAACCTAAATTATTCTCTGATTCTGTGACTTTAAAAGGAGATTTTATTCTCATCTTCAGCTAGCAAATGGATGTTTATAGAAACACTCTTGCATGTGCAAAGTGATAGGATAAGACACAGGCTGGAACACAGGAAATTCCAGGTAAATATGAGGAAAAACTTCACCATGAGAGTAGTCAAGCACTAGAAAAGGGCACAAGAAAAGCTGTGAAATTTCCAAGGTTGTAGATATTCAGAACACGTCTGAAAAAGATGTTGAGCAGCCTGATCTGATTTTGTGGTTAACTTTCTTGTTATGGGAGCCTGGACTCCACCAACTCTAAGGTCAATTCCAGTTGAAATCACTGAATGATTCTGAACATATAAAATTACATTAATTTTTTTCTTGCTTTTTAAATGCTTACATGAAAAGTTGCCTCTAGGAATTCTGCAATATTTTTTTTCATAGAAATATCAACATCTGGTTGCAAAAATATCCCAGAGCAACATTTCTCTTTTCCCCATACACATACATTCTGTGTATTATTTTACAGCAATTTGTGGTTCAAGTTTGTATCTGCAGAGATATGTCTCTTGGAAAGTGTAGCTATATATATGATCAAATCCACACAATGCACAAGCTGTAATTTACCATGGGTTTCTAATCCACTTGCAAATGAGACAGAATAAGTAGAGCTGGAAATAATCAATGATTATATGACCTAATCTAATTTTTGCTTTGTTTCTTCTTGGATTATCTCCAAGAAATGCTTATGACATGTTAACTGAAAAAAAAAAATCCCACTTTTTTTATTATAGAAACTCATTAAGACATATGGGTGGTCACACATATTTAACAGAATATGTTTGTAGGAGACAAATGTGGCTGTCAGATGTTTTAAACCACAGCCTGCTTTCCATGTATCTTTTGCACAGTTCTGAAAAGTTGGGGTTTTTTCACATAAAATACTAGGTTCTTATAGAGAATCCTTTTGCCTCCGACATGTCAAGCTTCTTGTATACTTGCTGTCATGGTGCCATTTCACTTTGTCAGCAGGACCCTAGGTTAACTAAGCATCAGGTTAAGAAAAAGGGATTTTCTAAGTGAATTAATTCCTCAAAGCTGAGATAACAATCTGTGGGGCGATTTATAGGTTTGTTATATTGTAGATTACCACTTCCAAACCATTTACAGAAGCTGCTGGGGCCAAAAGACCCATCACACCCTCCATTTTGTGAGCACAAATAGCTGATATCTAAATATTTCATTGGCCTGCATTTGTATACTGTTTTTTTCCTTGATACAGGTTAATTATATTTTTTTATGTGTGTACAGGCTAAAGAAAGCTCACAAAACTGTTTTCACAAAGAAGTTTGAACCTTCAAAAAAATGATTTATAAGCTCATTTTCATTTCTGCGATTAATGTCTCTGAAGCTAATTAATTAAGCATTAGGCAAATTCAGAGGGGTTAGTGAGACTGGAAGTTTAGTGGTTAACCTTGGTATGTTAAAAATCTTATACTGGGTCATGAGGAGGTAAGGAAGAGAATGGAACAGAAAATTAATGTTTTTTCCTTCTGTTTAAGTGTAATATACATTTTTTAATTGTCTTTTTCAGCTTTCATGGTCTCATCTCCAGTGTTTCTGATGGATCAAGCTCTCGTACAGTGAAATAGAGCAGGAAAAGTGTAAATGTACATAAGTGTACATAAATGTACATAAAAATGCCCTAGGAATGGGTAGCACTCCTCATCCTCTGTCTCTTAACATTCTTGCACACTGGGTTCAACTATCCAAAAATACTCTCTGCCTGAGATTTGATTTTTAAAGCATCTTTACTGTCACTGTTCTGATCCTGCATCCTCAGACAAAGGAACTGTTCCTTCTAGTATCTACAGCAAATGACTTGTAGTTCTCATACACAGTCCATTCTTTTATCTCATTCCAGGACAGATACACAAGCATTCTTTTTAAAAGTCTTTTTCTTTTTGTTTTGTTCTTTTTTTTTTTTTTTTCTTAAACACTTTATTTTGTCTTTTTCTTTATTCCTTATTTTTATTGACTTGTATAGCATGAAATGATAAATTTTAAACGTAAACCACCTCTCAGCTTAGCCTGTTTTTTAAAGGTATCTGCAAAGTATTTTTTCCCTCTCGATCACTACACTTTTTCAAACTCCAAAATAAGGGAAATATAGAATATGTAACATATATATCTTAAATTCCAAGTTGATACTTAACCAGTATAATGAAAAATTCATTTACTTGGGACATCTTATATCTTGGATTGTGTCTACAAAAGGGTAGAAAAAGCATGGGAATATTTTAATTTTGCTCAGTGTTTCTCGTGACCTTTTGAAATTGTGATCCCTCATCACTCATGTATTTTCAGGCAACCCAATCCACAAGTCTCTAATTAGCTTTTTAAGGTGTTGAGGGATGCCTACCTCTCCGAAGGTTCTGTCTTTAACTGCAATGTAAACACACCCATACTTTGTTACTAGCAGCCCTTCAGTGTTTCCAACAGTACACATGAGTTATAATGCTATTAAAAATTATCAGCAGACACCAAGGGTGAGATTCATCAGAAGAGGAGAAAACAGTTACAGTTCTATATTCAAGTGACTTCAGAAGAGCCATCTGGCAGAAGAATCTCCGATTTAAAAGTGACTCTCCAACCACCAATGACAAATTGTTATTCAATAACTCCTGGACATTGGCTGGGGGTCTATGGTGTACTGATGGCAGGTTGTATCAATAAATTACAATAATCTCCCTCTTAAATTTGCTTCCCATTTTTCTTTTTGCTGTAGCTACATATTTTTCCTAATGCCACTAAAGGTTTCCTCATGCCACTAGGAACTCTTTTTTTCCTTACAGCTGGGTACAATTCCCAGTGCAAGGAGCACAGATCTCTAAAAGTGGTTTCCAATTGCTATAATAATAGGAATCAGTATCACGTAAATGTGTTGATAATTATGCAAATAGATCAACAGCTCGGTTGATACAGTACTAGATTTTCATCTATGAACACAGTGAATTAATTACAGCTCTCAGTTTTAATGAAGGGAGGTGAAAAATGTCCTATTTCACATACCAACCACACAGCCAACAAAATCACCATAGAAAACTTACTTTTGGGCACTGAAACCCAGACACATGAGGTGAGATGTAATTATGCAATTAAATCATAGCTGGACAATATTATCATTTTACACTGCAGGATAATCAAGATCAAAATCCATTATGCACATTCAGAAACCTTTTCTGCTAGTATGTGCAGTGCAACTCAAACATATTGATAGTGAAAATGGTAACTACATTATCTTGTTTCCACTGTTGTGAGAATACTCCAGGGATGCATTTAAGGGTAATCAAAAGTAGCATACAGAGATAACTGAAACATATAGTTCACTGCTTTTTTCTTCCACATGTAGGCCTATGATTACTTCCTTTTCTTTTATATACAATAAATAAAATCA
>WUAM01000350.1:439258-464667 GCA_024336885.1 Actenoides hombroni
TACATGCATTTGAATTCCTTTTTCTTTTTCTTTTTCTTTTTCTTTTTTTATTAAGATTAAACGGAGCTTTGTTTCAGAGTACTGGACTGTGAAACTAGGATAGGAAGATTAGACTTTGCTGGGAAAAAGTTATGTATGAAATATTACTATGACAAGGTTGTGTGGATAGTTTATGATGTGTGAAATGAAATCCCTACTCAATGTGCTTAGGTAATGCAATTAGTGCAATCCTGGTCAGGGATTTCTTGTTAGAACTGAGAAGATTTGTCCTGAAAAGCAAGAAACCAATGTGTATTTACTGAAAACCCCACTTCAAAAAAAAAAATACCCCTTAAGATTTCTGCTCATTTTCTTTCATTTTTATGCATAGTAAATGCAGAAAATAATGTAACTTTGTCTGGGATTCAGTTACTTTGTAGAGATTGGGAAACTCAAGCTGACCAGGAGATTCCCATTCAACCTACTTTTAATTGAATATATCTTTCAAAAGAAAAAGACAATCAATGTTTTCTACAGAGGAATTTATTTTTTTTTCCTGAAAAAGCCCAGCCAAAAACCAACACAAACCAACCAACCAATAAAACTAATGTAACACATAATAATCCCCACAAAACCAAAAAACAAACAAAAAATTACTTTATCCTGGAGAGGGAAGACAAAACTGACAAAAGGTTTTCCCAGCTAAAAATACAAATTTTGTTTCTTCCTTCCACTGATGAAATGTACTTTTTTTTCTGTTTTCTTTCAATTCATAGCAAAAGAAAGTGTTTTCAAAAATGGCACAGATGGAAAACAAATGCATATCTTCCAGCCAAGCATAGTCATCAGAAACCATACAAACAGTTCACTGAGGCTGAATACAACAGACTGTTTTAGCAGTTAGTCTTTCTCATAGCCTCAATATTATTTAGGATAAAGTTACTTATTCCTGGCTTCAGGCCTTGAGTGGTTCATAAAGTTTTGTTCTGACCCTGCATACAGAGATGAAACACATAATTACTTTATTACATCCTTGCTGTAAGGACAGTTTAAAACAATGGGCTTCCAATAATTTAAGCCTGTGTCAGAAATATGCCCAAACCAATTTTCAGATGAAAACAACACAAAGGCTGCACAGAGTAGCAAATCCTGTGGGCTCAGGAAGGTTCCCAGGCACTGGTGTGTGTTTGTTAGGTCATTAAGCTGTAAATATGCCCTTTGGCATGAATTTTGCCAGTCTTTCTGTACAGTTCCCTGATACAGTTAGGCTGTCAAAATATTCTAAAGGTGGTTCCCAATAGCCAGTTTCTAAACAGCAACCTTGTATCAGAAGCCAAGACATGGTATTTGGCCTCGGTATCTGGAAATGTTTGTGGGCATGTTCTATTTACTGGCAGACAAAATGTCCTGGCTTTTGGCCGCCCATGTGTTGTGTGTGTTCCCTGTCTGTGTCCATAAGGGTAGGCAGAAAACACAGGTTTACTATGATTATCTCTGACTGAAAACATAAATGGGGTAGAAAAGATTAATAATAAAAAAATTAAAAAAAAAAAATTAAAAAAACAAAAACAAAAACAAAAACAAAAACAAAAAACCAGCAAGATTGAAATCACAGACTCCAAAATCTGATTCACTAGTCATACAGCAGCCTGGAGGGACACAGTGAGAGAACTATCCATAACCAAAGTAATAAAACACAAATCCAGGTAGTAACTGATCTGGAAAGGAACTATGCATTTCATGTTCATCAGAACATCTTGAAATAAGATCTGAAATGAATAATTTAATGCAGAAGGTTAAGGTTACTTGGCGAAAATGTGTGTTTTGGTCAGAATAATGGCTAATTTTTTGTCTTTTATAAGTGATGTGTTTCTGTGCTTATATCTTTGTATTATTGTAAATGATACATAATGAAAAAATAAACAACCAAGAAAGCTGTTTTATAACACAGATACTCAGAAATATAAACTAAATTCCTTTTACTTGTATACTTTTAGGTACAGTATCATCCTACCTGTTTCTTTCTTTTGTGACATCTTCTCAGACACTCAGGTTAAAAATTATCTACCAAAAAGCATGTTTTCCTTACTGTATATTGCCTAGCTCAGGAGAACTCTGATTCTTATTAATTTCTTATTAATCTACACATAAATTACTGCTACTAACAATTATAATTTACTACAAGTTCAAAAGTGGTAATATCTTCAAATAGATACAGTTGCTTTGTCTGTTTGGACTCTTCAAATTGGGAAATAGGTTTCAGGTCAACCTCACACAAACTGGTCCTCATCTTGGCTGGATCTTTGAAGTGCTATCAAAAGACATATTATCAGGAAATAAAAGTGAATAATATTTTTTAGATTTGATGAAGTTGAAAAGACAAAACCTGAGACAGCCACATAAAAAAGTGGGGGGTCTGGATAAATTAAAGTGCAAATGTTAAAAGAGAGATGCTGGAGTATGGTAAATTCCTGATGACTCACTGTGAATAACCCTGAATTCCAAACAGGGGGAAATGCAGTTCGAAGTAATTTCAAAACTGGGAATGAATGAACTTTCAGATGAATCTTGCTTTAAAAATCAATCTCATAGTTCTTTGGAAGAAGTAATCCTACTGCAACTGCAACTGCAGCATGGTAATATTTATAAGGAGGAATGGCTGCTTGACATGAAATTACAAACCTTAATCTAACACGGGTTCCTACTGTGGCATATTTACCAGGTATTTGAACAAATCTTTTATACGAAGCTATTTGCAAGCTTGTGACCTTTTCCTTCTTTTCATTCCCATTTAACTTAAATTATGACTCTAAATATACCAAAGGAACTCTCAATAATCTGATAGGTAAGAACTACATATTGAATAGAGGAAAGATTGATTTGAAAAGAAAAAGAAATAGAAAAATAATTTCTTAGAAGTTCTGCTCTGTAAGGATTTTGTGTCTGCTATTTTTTAAAAATTGATGCATACTCAGTGGAAATAGTTACCACACAGAGAATAAAAGATTTTATCAACAGTTTATTGTTGGTGTGCTAATTACAGTTTTCGTACTATGCACATGCTTTACAAACAAAGATTTTGAACATGAAAACTAGAGCTAGCTGCAATGCTTTTTGATTCAAGTGATACTCAACAGCATTGCATGTTAAACAAAAGCTTTTTGTCTGTGTTGTTTCTTTTTTTCCTAAAATGATCAACCTTTTTGGGAAAAAAAAAAAATCACTCGAAATGGTTGAAAATGGAAAAATGTTGATTTTTCAAGTCCTGAAATGGTTTTGATTGAGTGTCTTTATGGCATCTCAGGGAAATCACCATTAAAGCCATCAATCTTGTAGGACCATTTCCTGCAAAATGCCTAACAGTCCTATAACTAGCCATGAAAGCAATTCATTCTCTTGCTGCCTCTTGATCTTTTCTATATCTTTTCTCTCCTGTAGCCTCTGTTCAAGGCTTTCACCTCAATGAGTCATATGGGAAAGCCTGATTGGGTAGACTGAATGTGCTAAACCCCATATAAACAACACTTCAGCAGTTAAGACCTCACTAGAGGACACCGCGAGTCAGTTATGTATAGCTGACTAATGAAATTGTCTGCAGGTCCCATCATCTCAATAACATATGTCGTAAATAGATATCAATATCTTCACTAAATCAGAAATTGTCTTATGCTTTATGGATTTTATCTGCAGTTGTAGATGGAGAAGGACCTTGGAGTCCTCGTGGACAATAAGTTATCCATGAGACAGCAATGTGTGCATGTGGCCAAGAAGGCCAATGGTATCCTTGAGTACATAAAGCATAGCATATCCAGCAGGTTGAGGATGGTTCTTCTCCCCCTCCACTACACCCTAGTTATACCACATCTAGAGTATTGTGTCCAGTTCTGGATTCCCCAGTTCAAGATAGACAGGGACTAGAGAGAGTTCAACAGAGGGCTACAAGGATGATTGGAGGACTAGAACACCTCTTTTATGAGGAAAGGCTGAGACACCTCGGACTGTTTAGTGAAGGCAGGAGATGGAATGTCTGGTGGAGTTTTACTAATCTTTGAACAAGCATCAACAATAAATGAGTAGCTGTATAGTAGGGACATACTGTGAAATTCATAACCTTGTAGATAAAGTTTATCTCCAGGAACAGGACAAGAAGACATCTCAAGGCACCCGAGCATGCAAAACAGTCAAGAATTGGCAAGAATAAGGATTTTAAGCTTTAGGTCACTAAAAGAACATGGTGATGAAGAAGAGAAGATGAAGTAAATGTCCACCAGAGGTCATGGAAGACCACCGAGGGGAGAAAAGACCCTAACCCTAATTTTATTACGCATGCTCGGACTATGTAAATGAATTCCAGGAACCCATTAGCATAAGACTGCCCTTTCTAAGAAATATAATGAATATGTATGTTTAGCCTGCATATAAACTATGTACCTAGCTTGCATTCTCTTCATTTTACTCTGTTTCTTACTTACTCCCTCACTCCCCCTCTCTTTTCCTCTTTTCTAATAACTCTTTTTTCCTTTTCCTCAAAATTTAATCACGCCATAAAATAATCGCCTACAAAAAAATTAACACTTTTATCCGTACTGTTTGTTGATTGTTCCATTAGGGAGAACTAATAAATTGTTTTGTTATTGTTTCTCAGAGTCATTGCTGTGACTCTGCTGCCCCAGCTGCCCTGCCATGCAGGGACAGCCCCTTTCGGGGGATCACAAAGATTCACTTCCCTCATTGTCCACTAGGTGGGAAGAGACAGAAGGCAAAAAGTCCATGAAAAATCTTAAAAATGTGGTCATGTTTTTAGAAGTAAACTCACAATCCAGTAAGATAGAATAAAATAGATATGTGTATGTGTGTGAATTTTTCATGAACTGAGGCAAGAGGATTTTTTAAAATCAAATCCTAGAGTGAAGCTCATAGAATCTAAAATGCAATCATCACCAATGTAGGCTGCTGGGGCTTGATGCAGTTGACCCACACATACATCTAGTATCAACTAAGATGTCCTTTGGGGACCTGAGATGAATTCCAGCTAATGCTCCAGATAAGCATGTTCTCACTGAGGGCCTGGCTCACCTCTACCGTGTTTTGAGGATGCCTTTGAGCATTTCAAATCTAGGGAAATCCCTTGTCAATGCCACCAAATGAGTCTGCATATCCATTCAGCTAATCGCATGTAGGTTTCTGCTTCAAAAAGAGCAGCACAGTTTTCTTAACCAAGGATACTGGCTCACAGCAGGTACCTAATGAAGACAGTGGCATTGAGATGTCCTGACCTATGAAGTAAACTTCACCTGTGATCCAATAGAGTCATCATTTTTCCTTCTAGTTGTTTTGTTTGTTTGTTTGTTTGTTTTTTAAAGGAGAACAGTTCCGGAAAGCAATTCACGCTGCCTCTATCAGACTCCCATTTTATGATAGAATTAATCCATTTCTGAAGATGTCATTCTTTTTCATCAGTTGTAAAGACTAGTTTAGTGTCCAATTTTTATACATCTGAAATTAAATGGGGTTTATTCCATCTCCAGTCTATGCTGTTTGTTAAAACAGCTATTAGTTGTGGTGGTTGCAAAAAGCACAACATGAAAATGTGAACTTGTTCTAACTTATGATAATGGATTGGTTAATTAAACTAATCCAGTTTTGGGGGACCCCAGAGTGAAGGAAGAAATATGCTGTGATAACAGAGAGAAGGAACAGACATCTATTTTTATTTTAGATAGGACATTGCTTTTATTTATAAATTCCTGAGGTCACTGACAACGTGGGGCAGTTTTTAACTCATGTTAAGATCTTTAACAGCTTAGTACCATTCTCTAGAACCTCACTACTTTTAGCTTTTTAACATTCAGACTTTGGTTTTTTGCTTGATATTTTTTTATTTTGTATTTGTTTATTAGTGTTGTAAATGTGTTTATACTACAAAGATTACTATTCCTTTCACTGTGTTTCAGGATTGTCTTTAAGGTGTCTATAATTATGTGAGAACAAATTTAACAAATCTTGTTTGAAGAACATAGAGCATTTTCTCAAACTGAAGGTTCCAAAGTGACTAGTGTTTTTTGAGTGATAAATTACATGACTTTTTCATTACACTTATTACAGTATACCTTGTTTTGTGTTGCTGAAAGATAAGATTGTCTTCTCATTTAAAATATATATTTTTAAGCTCCATGAATACATAAGGGAAGAACATAAATTTGGCCTAATTATCTGGTGGTTTAAGTTGTGCCCATGTCTCATTTTGAAAAAAAAAGTGAAAAGATTATTTCTCATGGGATGTTACCTGAAGTACATTTTATTTTAAATTCAGATGTAGATAAACAGCTGCTTTTCTTCCCTGTAGTCTATTAAGAAGCTGCCAGAGTCCCTAACAAATTATCTTGACCTCAGCCTAAATCTGTAAATATTTAGGAAGTAACCAGAATAGCAGTAGAGGGTTTACTGCAGTAAACATAAGTTCAAGCATTTTCACTATAAATTGAAATATACTTATTAAAAGGTCTGACTAAAATAAATGGTCATGCTGTAAAAGTTTGATTTCATCTAAATTAAATAAATTTATCTAAATAGTATTATGGGCTGTATAAACCAAGAAAACTTAGCTGTGAGAAAAAAAGAAAATTGACAAATTATACCTTCAAAAATGAAATGACAGTATTCATCTGAAGATAAAAAGCAGATGGATGGTCCAGGTATATCTGATCTACCCACTGTTGTTACGTTACCTGACTACTTAGAAAAATATTAAAATACATAAAATATATATGGTAATCTTTTATTTTGGTACATAGTGTTTGCCTGCCCAGTCAGAGGCTATTTATTTATATGTCTTTTAAGACTGGAGTGTTGGATCATTTTCTAAGAAAGTAGATTAGAATTAACAGTGTGTCTGTCTCTCTCTCATGCATTCTGCTCTTAGCAAACCTTTATTTCATTAAAGGGTTTGTGTGTGTTTTAAAATTATTCAGGAAAAATTAATAACTTACATTTCTAACATCTGATCCGAAATCCATTAATGCCCCTCAAAAGATTTAAATGATGTTTGGGTGAGGCAATAGCTCTTAATATGTTTGTTTCGGTGACTGATCCTCTCTGTCTAAACCTACAAACTAGCATTGTTTTCTCCAACTCCCTTTCTAATGGCTGCAGTTCTCATAATTACATCTGAAGGTAACAATAGTGACAAAGCATGAACTTTCCTTGAAAGTCTTGAACTGAGCTTTGTAATTCAGTAAATATTCATACTGAGAAATTTCATGCTAACACTATGGAATACTATTTTATAGTTATAACAATGGATGACTTGTTTTGTAAAATATTAAATTACCTTGACATTAATGCAAGGAACCCTTATATATCATGCTATGCCAAAAAAACCCAACATTCTCCAAACCTCAAAACCCAACAAACACCACTCTCCGCCAAAAAACCGCAAACTATTAAACAAAACAAAAGACTGCTGTAGATTACTTCTGGGTAATGTTAAGAGACACACTTTACTGCTAGTTTCATTATAACCACATCTTCAGAAAAAAAAAACTTTCTGAATTTTCTCTGTCAAAACTATTTTCAACAGGACACTAAATATGAGAAACAGCAGTGTAAGTCAACATGTGAACTCTGGAGATATCCTTTTGAGTACTGTAATAAGAGAACACTAAGAAACTGCTATATATTTGAGGCCAACCTCAGTCGTTAGAGAAAACTAAATGCTATAATGCCCAGTAGTATCACTGACAAGTTTAAAAAAAAGGCTTTTAAACAGGAAAGTCTGTATTTTAAGCCTGTAATCGCCAACACTTTGCTGCTATCTTAGATAATAAGCATGATTTTTGATGTTCAAAAGTTGTAAATCAAAATTCAGGTCTGAGCACCTTATACTGACTTAAATAGCAGTCAATATAGTATAAAAAAATCACTTATTTTTTGAGTGGAGATAATGAGAATAACAAGAAAATCATAAAGGTAACAATGCTTTAAGGCTTTTGCTTGCTTCCTGTGGACTAAATTATTCTTTTAATGCCACCCCTTTTGTATCTCTCTCCTGCATTTACACATGTATGTGTTTGCTTTTTTTTTTTTCTTTTTATATTCTTGTCTTCTTTTTTTTTACTGGTGATTTTATTAATTAATTGTTATGTAGGAAAAAGCTACGCAGTTACATCATCCCAAGAACACTAAGCTTATTTTTGGCATTAGAAGGGATATAAGATCCAGTACACATACTGTATGGTTCCCAGAAGGATAACCAGGAGGAATTGTATAAGTTTATTTTTCTAACTCCACTGCTCTTCTGCTTATACTAAGCTAAGAAAGACCCTCCAGTGGCAACCACTGCAGCCAGACTGTTGGATTTTGGCTGCATATAGACAGTGGAGGACCTGGTAACCTTCTGTTTTTTCAACAGTTTGGTGTTTAACTGTTCTTCACAGAGTCACAGAAGGGATGGAAAGGTACGGATGGGAATCATGTAATCTAACACCCTGATCAAATGAGGCCAGCTGGGTTTCTCAGGACAATGTCCAGTCAGGTTTTGAATATAACCAAGGATGGAGACTCCAAAGCCTTTGTGGGCAACCTGTTCCAGTGTCAACTACATTTGATAAATAAATAAATAAAATGAAATAAATAAAATTACTTCTCATAGTGAAGCGGAACATACTGTATTTCGGATTGTGCCTATTCCCCCTTGTCTGCTCACTTAGTACCAATGATAGGGTTCTGATTGCATCTTCTTTACTCCTTTCCATCACATATTTATATACATGGATATGATCCTCCTGAGCATTCCCATCTCCAGGTTAAACACTGTCAGCTCTCTCATATGAAAGCTCTTCCAATCCTTAAATCACCTTTGCTGCCCTCTGCTGGACTTGCTCCAATCTGTCTATGTTTCTCTTGTACCGGACAGCTCAGAAAGTGACACAGAACTCCAGATCTGTCTCACCAGACCTGAGCAGAGGGGAAAAAAATCACTTCAGTGAACTTGCTGGCACCTGTTTGCCTAATGTACTCCAGTCAGCTGATGTACTTGTCACAGGAGGACATTGCTAATTCATATTCAAGTCGCTGTCCACCAGGACCCTTGGCTCCATCTCTGTTTGGTTCTCAGCCTGCACAGGTACATTCCTCAATCCCAGGATTAACTTTCTCCTCTTTGTGAACTTGTAGTTAATTTCAGGTTACTTCTGTAGCCTGACGGGTCATTCTGATTAAAAGCATGACTTTGTATCCTCTACAAACTTGGTGAGGGTGAACTGTGCCCCATCATCCAGGTTGTGAATGGAGTATTAGTTCCAGTACTAATCCCAGGGTATATCAATGGTGACAGATGTTCAGGTGGACTTTGTGTCATGATAACAACCCTGTAAGCACAACACTTCAGTATTCAGTCCACTTCTTTTTCCACTTATCTGGACCATACTTCATCAGTTTTTCTTAGAGGGTGCCATGGAAGGCAATGTAGAAAGCATTGCTAAAGTCAATATGAACAACATCCACTGCTGTGCCCTTTTCCTGTCATCTATATTCAAGACTGTTTATTTGAATTCCTACTGTGCCATACACTTGTGATCTTGTCAAGATAATTCTTCAAGAAAATTTGAATATTTTTGTGATATAGGACATATAAGTTTCCAGAAAAGTATTTTGCAGGTTATCTGAATTGCATGAATGGTATAAATTTTCAATATATATTTCCAATATATATCTGCAAAGGTTTATGAAGTGAGATTCAAGACCCTTTATCAATGCATATGCTTCTTTGATCACAATTCATACTGGTTTGAGGGTAAATATATCACTACAATGAGTTGAAATACTTCTTAATGTGTGCTTTTTAGGAAAACAAATTTCTGTAAGATAAATATCTTTATAAACCTATAATTGTGATTGTGCACTAATGTATACAGTTTTTTATAGATTTCAGTAGTATCACAGGTTTAAGAAAAGGCTTTAATACAAGAAAGTCCATATTTAAAATTTGGAATTTTACTGCTGTCTAGATGATATTAATAATTTTTGATGTTCAAAAATTAAAAATAAAAATATGTCAGTCATAACCCTCTGTCTTCTTTTTCACTTTCCTTTTTAGCATGGCAAGGCAACGAGCTTGAATAGGCTTGCAACATAGGTCCCTTGTGTGATCTTTTTATTTTCAAATACATTTTACTTGAGATTGCTCATAATTATAGGGCTAGAATAATTTATGTTCTTCTCAAAATGTGTTATATTATGAAGCAGTGTGGAAATGTATAACAAGAGGAGTTGAGTGCTACAGAAAGTAAAAATGACTGTCAATATTGATGGTATTAGCCACAACCCTTCTTCTCTGAATATCTTTGATTATCCTTATTTGAAGAGCAGTCAAGATACAGAAGATCAAAATCTGGTCTTATTTACATTGATTTAAATGCAGAGTAACTGCACTGCATTTAAATGTTCTCAACCAAAGAGCTGAATTACAATTTGGTTCCAAAATACAAAAAAAATATATTTCACTAGCAACCTCTTAAGGTGGGGCTTTGGGATTATTTTTTTTTTTTTTTTAAATTTCTTCCTACTCCTTTGATTCATTCCTTTAAGTATGTTTATTTATGCATTCTTTTACAAATGCAATCACAGCTCATTTTGCATTTCGAATTGGGATATTATTTATGTGTAAGTCAAACTCTTCCACATACAGTCAGATGGTTTAATAGAAAAGATTACTTAAATACTAAAAGAACTAATTAAAACAAAGCCTTCGTGGATTCCTCAGTAAATGTTTTTAAAATATTACACACATACCTCATAGTGTTATGTTAAGATCTGTAGACATTTATGGACTGTGGGACAGACTAGGTTCAGCAATGCAGGCATGAAACTGGCCACTTCCACACCATTCATCTTCTCTATACTCCATCATGTACCTAAGGGAACTGGAATATCCCCATAGCTAAGGGCAAAAGGATTTCTGCACCAGTCTCCATGTCCACATCCTATTACTGTTCTAAAGATATCTAGAAGCCTATCACAGTCTTGTACAAAGGAGACACAGCATCACCAGCCACGTCCGTAAACCATCATGGACTTACATGCAGCTGGAAGCTCACCAGAGCCAAAGACAAAGGAATCTCCATTCTACACACCTTCTTCATACCCCATCATGGGCCAAAGGGGAACTGAAATCACCCAATAACCAAGGAGAAATGGATTTCTGCTGCACCCTCCATCTTCACACTTCATTATGGTACTACAGGCAGCTGGAATCTCATCACAGTCATGGACAAAGTCAACAGCACACCAGTAAACATCTCTGTACCCTGCCACCCACCTTATCCACACCCCATCATGTGCTTCCTGGACACTGGAAACTCCCCACAGCCATGCACAAAAGTCACCTTCCCACTACCTTCCCTCTCTGCACTCCCACCAGAAGCTACAGTATCCCTACAACCATGAACAGAGTAACCTCTTCACCACCCATCTTACATACAGAAAGTTTCTCAAAATAAAGTTGTAGATTCATGAATCCATTGGCCAGTTCTAATTTGTGCTACCTTTTTTAGTCACCTCTTGGGGTTGTTCCTTGCTGTTCTTATTTTATTATATTTCTGTATCTTTAAATAAGTGTGTACACATATGTATGCAATACGCACATACACATATATAAAGTGTGCTTACGAATAAATCTGAGAGCTGCACAAAGGAACCACCAGGTGATCAGGTGCAGTCACCAGGGGTTTATGAAAGGCAGGTCCTGCTTAACTAACCTGATCTCCTTCTATGACAAGATGACCTGCTTAGTAGATGATGAAAGGCTGTGAATGTTGTCTACCTGGACTTCAGTAAAGCTTTCAATATAATTTCCTACAGCATTCTTCTGCTGAATCTGTCTGCTCATGGGTTGGATGAGTGTACTCTTCACTGGATAAAAAAAACATCTGGATGGCCAAGCCCAGAGAATTGTGCTGAATGGAGTTAAATTCCATTGGCGGCTGGTCACAAGTGGTTCTCCCCAGATCTCAGTATTGAGGCCTGTTCTCATTAATACCTTTATCAATGATCTGGACAATAGTATTGAGGTCAACCTCAGATGACACCAAGTTGGGCAGGAGTGTTGATCTGCTTGAGGGTAGGGAGGATCTACTGAGCGATCTGTATAGGCTGGATTGATGGGCCAAGGCCAGTGGTCTGAGGTTCAACAGGGCCACATGCTGGGTCCTGCACTTGGTTAACAACAACCCCATTCAAGGCTATAGGCTTGGGGAAGGGTGGCTGGAAAGCTGCTTGGTGAAAAAGGACCTGGGAGTTCTAGCTGACAATCAGCTAAATATGAACCAGTAGTGTGACTAGGTGACCAAGAAGGCCAACAGTATCCTGGCTTATATCAGAAATAGTGTGGCCAGCAGGACCAGGGAAGTAAATGTCCCCCGTGCTTGGCACTGGTGAGGTCACTGATCAAATACCATGTTCAGTTTTGGTCAACTCACTACAAAAAAAAGACATTCAGGTGTTGTACTGTGTCCAAAGAAGGTCAATGAAGTTGGTGAAGGGTCTAGAGAACAAGTCTTATAAGAAGCAGCTGAAGAAACTGTAATTGTTCAGCCTGGAGAAAAGGAGGCTCAGGGGTGACTTTATTGCTCTCTACAACTACCTGAAAGGAGGTTGTAGTGAGATGGATGTCAATCTCTTCTCCCAGGTAACAAGTGACAAAACAATAAGAACTGTCCACAAGTTGCATCATGGGAGATATAGAATTGATATTATGAAAAATTTCTTCACTAAAAGGGTTGTAAAGCCCTGGAACAGGCTTCCCTTGGATAGTGGTTTTGTCACCACCACTGGAGGTATTTGAAAGATGTTTAGATGTGGTGCTGAGGGACATGGTTTAGTGGTGGACCTGCTAGTGTTAGGTTTACAGTTGGATTTGATGATCTTAAGGGCCTTTTCCAACCTAAATGATTCATTTAGCTATCATTTAAGAGATTGTAATGTTATAAGGAAGATGGTACAAAGAGACTTAAACTTCTTTACTTCCTCAAGGTATCTTTGATTTCTGTTCCCTTCACGTGATACCTAATCATACGCTTTTGGTGACAAGGCTTAAAGACCACTTAATCCTTATTCACTACCTTTTGTATGTTTGTTTGTTTGTTTGTTTTTTGAGTGTGTCAGTACAGCTTCCCAACATCTCCATTATCCTTGGAGACTGCAGTGACTTTGCAATGATTTTCAGAAGTACACTTGAAAGTTCACACTGCAACAGAGAGCTCTAGAGTAGAGAGCTCTATTTCTGTAGAAAGCAAGAGAAATGGGAGTTCAACGACTATGTGAAGAAGAGGTAAAGTCACAGCAACCTTTTACAACTGGCAGATGAATTTCGGAAATCTTCATGAGAAAAGAGATCATTCTACATGCATGAAGGAAGGACAAAAGAAATTTGGAACTACAAGATTTTTGTACAGACTTTGTAGACATAAACAGCTCAGAGAATATTGAAGTCTTCTCTTATATTTAGCTTTTGTGACTTCAAAAAGGAGGAAGGGAGACACACAGTTGCCAAGAAAATGTTATTGTTGATAATTTTGGATGATACCTTGTCAAAATTTTGCTTTACAAAAAAAAAAACCAAACCCAAACAACCTGAGAATAAAATATTTTTTCTGATGATATTTTTCTGATGGTTATTTTTATGATTATATAAACTTGTAGCTCTCACAAACCCCTATCCTCTTTACAAAGAGAGCTTTTACTTAGTTTACAAAAAGAATGGTCCCACAAAATATGCTTGACATGAATGAAAAAAATGAATGTGTTGATGTATAGAAACTAGATTATTACCTGCAAGGATTATATTAATGTTGCTGATTGACTTAATGGAGGACTAAAACTATAATATTATAGAGAAGAATACATAGAAGTATATAGAAGAATTTGGATTGCTTGCTTCTATTGGTCTAATAAAAAGTATTGTCATTATGATATAACACTAATAATACAATAATAAGTGAAATAACTTGGTAAAAATTAGTAAATTTAGAAACAGAAAAATTCTGTTCTTAGAAGTATTAACAAAATATATCTAATAAATTATTTGGAAAAAAGAATGAATACATACACTCAACACATTAAAAAACCCCACATAAGTAGAGTTCCTTGTAGTTTCCCTCAACGCTATGTTTAATAAATCAGACTGTAAATATGAATGTAGTTAATGTGGTTATTGTGATTTTGTCCTGGTTTTCTCCATTTTATATCTTTGCTGGATATATTAGATTTTGTTTTATACAAAGGTATTCCTAGACTGTTCATTGAAGTCACTCTGACTTCTTGTAATAACTTCCACATAACTGGTTAGACATTCATTTTGCTAAGTAGTAAGTGCTTAATTGGCTTTATCTAATCTAAATGTAATCAGACAGTCAACAGAGCAGAGGACTGTTTTAACCAAAAGGTCTCCTAAAGAATTGATTATCTGTGTTTCAGCAGCAGTTTCATTAGGTTTGTCACAAGAAGATTTCTTAGTGTGGAAATGGACTTCTGGTTAGGGAAGAAAATTAGAAAAAACTTATTTTAAAAGTGGTTTGGCATGAGATTATAAAATAAGAGTCCTTGAGCTGCTGTATGGCTACAGTCACAGCCAAGGAAACTGTTACAGAAGCTGCAATCCTGTTTCCTGTAGGCAGATCAAGTCATTTAAAGTACCTTTGGTACTGGTATTACTTGGAGCTGTTTTGTGCCTTTGGCACGGGAGGAATCTTTTTTCTCTAGTATGCATTTCTAGAGAAAAAATTCCCTTATTCTAGTAGAATTCCATTTCACTAGGACTAGTGGAGCTTTTTAAGCTCTAGCTGCTCAATGACTATGTTATCAAATGAAATCTCCCAGTTAAAGTGGAGTAGTAGATCCTAACACAGGAACAGAACAGACCCGTCTACTGATAGTACCTAAGGTGGCAGACATGGTAATCTGAGCAGGTCAAGAAACAAGGCTGTCTCAACCATGTTAAATTGTTACAATTATCTTTACACTGTCCTCTTTCAATGAAAGAATCATCTTTATTGCTTACAGAATTGAAAGAATATATGGGAAGGCAGTTGACCAAAAAATGATACTTGTATTAAATTGCATCCCATTGAATCTAATACAACAAGAACACATAAACTGAGCCAAAATGAGTTCTGGTGTAATGCACCTGATATTCGTTACTCTGTAAGAACATAAAGCAAATTTGTATTTTACAGTACATCCTACGTTCTGTCATGAACCTCCCAAAGTGTTCAGCTGAGATAACCAACTAAATGCTACTATAGTTCTTGAATAGAAAAGACCTGAATTTCTGAATGCAAAACTTCCAGTTCTGATGACACTTGGCAGATATAACTGGATCTACTTTTTTTCCTGTCTCTCGAGGAAGGACACTTTTAGTACTACCCATTTGTCCTGAATATTCAGTCTTTGACATAAGAGAAAAGGGAATGAAATTTCAAAATCTTCAAAATTTCTGAAATGCTTTAGTGTTCTGTGAAATATTCATTGCTGCCTTACATAAGCTTGCTCATAGTGTGTTAAGCTCTGAATACTGAACAATGAATCTCCAACCTTCCCTAGGATAATATTAAATAAAATATTAACAAATCCCCTGGATTATAAATACATGAAAATAAGGAGAAATACTAATTTGCTTAAAAGTTCTTTACCCGCTGCTGTGCAATGATGCAGAGATCCAAGTCACTAGAATAACAGTGTGAGGGGAGGGAGTAAAATGTGAGAGCACAGGAATTTCCTTTTCAAACAAGATCAGAAGTTTGAATATTTGTGTATTGGTTTACTGTGTCAAATGGCAAATGACTGTAAAAGAGCGATAAGAATAAAACACAGATATGACAATGTTTTCACAGTATATTTCCCTAGTGATTTCAAATAATCTATAGATTGGAGAGTTTTTGAGTTAGTGCTATCTTTTATTTATTAGGTCTGGAGAGATTTCTTTTCTTATTTATGTAATTGCTTTTTCAACACATATAAGCTACTAGCAGAAGTTTCTGTGGCGCTGAGTTCCACAGATACTTTATAATTTTTTTTCATAATAGCACATCTGGTTTTCTTTAACCTGACTACTGCATTAGATCACCTAGATTTAATTATTTCACATCCACTTTTCATATTGGTTGTGATTTCATGGTACTCTGTTATGTACATACTCCATGGACTCATCCATCTGGAAAACTGTGGTCAGTTTAGTCCCTTTTGACTATTTACTACTTAAAATTGGAAGATATTCAGTACTTGGGATTGATTCAGTCCCCTTTAAGTTATTTGAATTTACGAGGAGACACAGAGCATCTTCAATGTCTGTCTCACAGATGAGTTCAGAAAGGCACAAGTACTGTAAGATCAACTAGACCTTCTGATCTGCACTGTGAATAGCTTTCCTTTGTCTTGCCTTAAAACAGCTCATAGTGGTTAAGACACAGAAACACCTTAGCTTAAGAGACGCATTATTTCACTGTGATGATTCTTATTTAAATAAGGGACAACAAATTAAAATGTTTTTATAACCATATTTGGATATGAGTTTGGACTAGTTCTTAGAGGAAAATCCTGACTTTAACTCATTATTCATCTTGCAGGTTCATGAGCAACAGAAATAAGTTTACTGCTTTCAATCTATTGAAAAATGTTTATCCTATTTATCTTCTTCTGTACTGATCCTAAACAGATCATTCAAATATGGACTCTTTCAATTTTGAGCCATGCGGTTAGGTGCTTTTGAGATGCTTGGATTGTCCTGAAGTTTACAGGGAGAATTTACTGTGGATGATGTAGCATGTTGGTTTTGTCTGGGGTGGAGTTAATCTTCTTCATAGTAGCTAGTATGGGGCTAAGTTTGGATTTGTACTGAAAACAGTGTTGATAATTCAGGGATGTTTTCACCATTGCTGAGCAGCGCTTACACAGAAACAAGGCCTTTTCTGCTTCTCACCTCACCCCACCAACATGTAGGCTGGGGGTGCAAAAGAAGAAGTGAGTGGACACAGATGGAACATATGACTCCAACTGACCAAAGGGATATTTCAGGCCATATGACATCATGCTCAGCATTATAAAGCTGGAGGAAGAAGAAGGAAGGGAAGATGTTAGAAGTGATGATGCTTGCCTTCGCAAGTAACTGTTACATGTGATGGAGCCCCGCTTTCCTGGAGATGGCTGAACACCTGCCTGCTGATGGGAAGTGGTGAATGAATTCCTTCTTTTGCTTTGTTTTTGTGTGCAGCTTTTGATTTACCTATTAAACTGTCTTTATCTCAATCCATGAATTTTTTCACTTTTACTTCTCTGATTCTTTCCCCCATCCCACTGCGGGGGGACATGATCATGACTGGGGGAAAGTGAGTGAGCAGCTGTGTTGGTGGTGTGATGTTTAGTTACTGGCTGGGGTTAAACAGTGACATGTAGTCATGTAAAATGTGCCACCTGCTTGAACTCAGTATGAACTTGGAGCTCTTTATCTTTACCTTGGGAAAAATCAGAGATGTAAGATTTGAAAAGGTTTAAAACAACGTAACGTATTTTAATATGACAGTAGGATTTATAAACTTGATTATTGCGACAGGATTGGAGAAGCACTTTTGTAGCATAAATCAGATATATTTCAAGAGTAAAATAAGATGGGGTAGCTGAAATCTTTCTACTTAGGGATTTTTAACATGATTTGTAGACCTGTCATTCAATTTGTCGACCTGTCATTCAATTTGTCCATTTTACTTGAGAACCCAAAGAATGGTAGATGAGTCTGTAGATTTTTAGATCCACTTTGGAATGAGTCAGCTGGTTTAGAAATTATTTTAACTAAATATGATGTTTAAAAAACTAGCTTATAAATTAAAATACACTCCTGTAAATTTATTCAGAAGATTTATAAATCAGAACTCAGAAATGTTTAAGAAAAAGTTGCCCTGAAAATGTTTAATGTTTAAATGTTCCTATGTTTAAAACTATCTGGCATGTTTCTCCAATCATGACTCAGTCTGAAACAGAAATAAATTCTCTGAAAGGCTGAACACTTCTGTAACACATATGGATTCACACCAGTTGCAACCCAAACCATGAATCCCAGCTTCAGTAAAAATAAAAGTATACATTAGTACACTAATTTCAATTAACATTAACCAAGCTCCTGGAATACTAGGGTAGACAGACTAAACATTCTCCAACCATTTATGCAAACATTTCATGAATCCGTTCTTATACGGGCTTGTGGACTTTGCATAGTTTGATTCTTTCTTATGAAGGCAATGGACCCTATCCTCCTACAATTAAAGATAAAATCTCAGCAGAATTATGATGAGGTGAGTGGCCTAAGGAGAGCTTATGTCATCATAGACTAATTAAAATTAATCTGCTGTGGCACTCTGGTCAACTCACTTTCTCTGTACCACTGTCTATCTTCTCATTTTTTATTTCTTTCATCTGTTTGGATAAAAAATACCCCCCTCTTCAGGGAATAAATGTCTTTCATGCATGCACTGTCAGGACAGAAATGTTCTATACACAAAACCAAAATAAATAATTGCATTAAATAGTTTGCATCCAAATGAACTTTGGAACAGGTCACAATCTTTGGCTGAGGAATTAGTCTGATGCAGATAAGCTCACTTTCTGCAATAGCAGATAATTCTTATCTTGAACAAGTTGTAATGTCGGCCAATATTATCATTATCACACTTCAAAAATAGGAGGTAGCTGAAAGAAAGTAATTTAAAAACAAATAAACTGAACTCAGAAAGTGTGGCAGCAGCCTGAAAGAGTAATTCTGGGGCTTTTCAGTCAATATTGCTCTGTATATCTCATCTGGTTGACTGACTGGCAAAAAATATTTTTATCTACTTCTGTAATTTTTAATTTAGAAATATTTTTCTTTCCTAATATATTTGACATTGCTTCATTTGTGTTTCAGATTTTTTATTTTTTTTACTGAGACTCTAATTTGGTAAAATAATTAACTGTGAACCAAGGATTAAACAGAGCATTAATTTTTCTTTTTGTTAATAAGGCACAACACCTTTGTGAAGCTGCTTGTGAGTAGAAGTGGGTGGAAAATAGTTTCAAACAATGATGCATGTAGCCAGCTAGCCTGGGCTCATGGTAAAATCTAAACCTGTCAGCAGACATACTGAGAGCAGACAAAATAATCTAAATTTCAGTGATGCAGGTTCCCAGATTAGAGGTATCAGATATGGATTAAAATCTTTGATTAAGAGAAAATAATAAAAATTAAAAAAAAAAAAAAAGAAAGAAAAAGAAAAGCAGCCCTTTAACATCAGCTTCCCTTCCCAGTCATGCAATGTTGTTATACAAATATCTGACATAGAATAAGGCAGTGGATTTTATTTCTTTGAGAATAGCTTCAAAAGCCCCCAATTTTAAAAAGACCTGTTTCACTGAAATTGGCATTCTTCTAAAAAAAAAATAAAAATAATCAATTTCCACTTAAATGTTTAAATGGACCTTCCATTTAAAGCAGCATTTCAGAGCTTTTATTCACCCTAAACTTACTTAACTAGGAAAACTATAATAAAACTAGTACGTAGTACAAGGCAAGTATACCACTTTATATATAATTACCATAAAATAGTGTTGAAAACTCTGAGACATTGATTTATTCTTGACCATCAATAGAAACCCAAATATCTACCTATATATATATACTTGGACTGAAACAGGGATCTCATAACCACATGGTAATGGATGAATTGATGTCTCAAGAACTTGTTTTTATAATTATATATAGATGTATATGAAACCCAGTCACTAGATACAAGGCAATCACCTGTGAAATAATCTTTATCACTTAAATGAGAAAGAGAAATGCCAAGCAGTTTCTCTTTTCTAAAAGTGTCTTTAAAGGATTAAGATGAGACAATTATACTGCTTAATTCCTCGGAGATCTTCATATCTCTGGAAAAAATATCACAGCGCCTTAGTTTTTTTATACAATATTCTACATTGAATTGATCTGCAACACAGTAGCATTTATTAGGGTAAAATCATTGACAGAGTCCTCAACTGTATTGAATGCATTTTTCATAGGACATTCTGATTACTCTGGCATCACAGGCGGACCTGTTATAATTCAGGACTGTGTCTTCTCAGTAGTGAAAACAGGACCTCTTCCTTTGTTATAGGGATTCAGAGAGTAGAAATCTCTTACTGTGAGATTTTAACCATTTACATTGTAGGCATGTAGATCTGAAACAATTGTCTAAATTCTTTCTAAAGGTAATTGAGACATTTGTAGAACACATTTTTTCCTCCTCTTAAGAAGATAATTAAAACAAAATATATAAATTGCACTTCCAATATGTCTGTTTTTCTTTCCAGCATCAGTAGAACATTCAGGTGCATATATGTACAGAAGGCAAGATTACTCCAGGTCCTCTGTGTATCACTCCCTTAGTGACTTAGCTCAGTAATTCATTACCAGCTTCCACAGCTGCCACATGATCATGTCAGTAAGGCCCAACTGAATTTTATGAGAATTAGTACTTTTTTCTAAAGGCCGATAAAAGTCTCAGGATAGTGGTAATGCCTTTGTGGTACCCATAACCAGATTTTGGCACCTGACCCACGCCAAGCACTTTTCAAGGAGCTTTGATAACCTGAGTTAAAAAACATGGCAAGATAAGAATCAGAAAAGCAAATTCCAGGTATATGCTAAATGCACAGGTTGATCTGCATTTCTGTTCATAGAGGCAGCCAAATGTCTGCTCTCAGTGGTTGTTCCTGCAACATTTATAAAGGAGACAATTCTTTTTTCCATAATTGTAATACAGATGTAATATTTTATGTTTGTTCATTTTCCTTAGAAGCCAAGGATTCACAAATATGGGAATATAAACCATTTTGAATAGAATATAATAAACTATAAAGTTGTATCTCTATTGATTGGGATAAGGGGTGGGAAAGGAGGCACAACTCAAAAATTTTACCTGAATGAATCATAATAACTTAAACACCAGAGAGAATTTTTAAAATCCCAATTAAGTAAATGAGCATGATGACTAGCAAAAGCAAAAGCGGTATCATGTGGACTAGTTTAACCCTGCAGAACTAATTTGCATTTATTTTCTAACTTCACAATTCTTCAGCGTCATACCTTTCAACAGACTTATCAAGACACAAGTTAAATTAGTGAAAAAAGACAACTAGTGAAGAATACATTTTTATATTTTTCATGCCTGTATAAAGTTTATAAAGCAAAACAGATCTCTGTGGAAAATTAAAAGGCGTATTAGCTGTGTTTCTTTTGGTGATAGTTACTGTACCAGGATACAGAAAGATCAAATCAAACTCAGGATGCCTTTTACAAAAGGATGAAGACAAACTCCAACTTGAGAAGAAAGCAGAAAATAAAAGGACTGACATAAAGTGATTTTATTTTTTTTTAACTGTTCCTCTCCTCCTTTCTCTCTCTCTCTGTTTTCCTGAGAGTCAGCTTTCTTTTTCTGATGGCATTTTGGATGTTCTGTTTAAATATTTCATAAATTACACAGTTTGCTTGGAATTATTTGTAAATGTTTTTAAAACATTTGCTTTTTAATATTTTTAGACAAACCCCCTGATTACTGCTTTCTCTTTGTGAGCAATACTACTTTGTGAGCAATATTGATTTGATGTCTTTTTCATATTATTTTCATTAATTATCAATAAATGTCCCAAATTATCTCAGACTGAAGAACTGAGTTTAGATTTGTCCCTTGCAATTGAGTCACAGAATCAGAGTCTGTAGAAGACTCTTTGAAAAATAAGATTCAACACAAACATTGTCTATAACGTATCTTGAAAAAGCAGCATGAGAACATAAGATGGGGAAAACTCTTATTTTTCTAACCAGGCAAAATATTGAAATTATCAAGGGATATAAATAAAAATTAGTATGAATTGAGGTTTTTTTCTTCTTTCTTTTTTTCCCCTGTTGACCTCAACTAAAGGTGTTAGTTGAATGTGACTTAATCATCAAATTGCCAAGTGTAACACAAAACCACTTGCAAAGATTCATACACACCTACAGATTAAGAATGTCAGATTGCCTTAAAGGTATTTTGCACTGCATCTAGTTGTAGAAAGGACTTCTTACAAGCCCTACAAAGGGAAAAGTAAGAAAACTGTGACACAGGAAATCCAAGATAACACCTGGTTGGTGACAGAGCTTGGAGCCCCAATATGCAAGTAGAGGACCATTGGGTGTGCACATCATTGACATCTATTTTGTGACTACCTCTTCCATGGCATTTACTGAAAATGTGATTCTGAACTGTAAGCTATTTCCCAGTCAACTGTAAGCTATTTCCCAGTCAACTCATCCAAAGAGTATAGAAAGATAAAATTGTTTTAGTAGATAAATCATGTTTTCTATTAACAATAACAATAACAAAATCTTTGACAAAATTCTGTCTTTCTGTCTTTCTTCAGTAGCTGCCCACAATGTGATTGAATTCATTCTGTGTGGAAGTTGTATGCACAAAAATCAACAATAAAGTAGACAAATGAATGCCACAGACAATCTAAAATGATTGTAGAAGCCAGTAACCAATGACAGATAATTTTCTACAAAATTAGTTTCTGATATCTTAGTCCTAATCCTCAAAAGAGATGGAAAAAATTCTTGGAAAGAGGAGCTTTAGAGCAAATAATCCTAACTTTGATACTAAACATAATGAATGGAATAAATGTATTTATATATGTATGTCATATTTCAATGTAACCATGTCCCTCCTTGCTAGGTATTTTCTATTCCCCAGATTCTAAATTCCATATTTGTTTTGGAGGATCTTTATTGGGGATGTGATTGTTTCAATTTGGAGGATGCAGAACTTGCAAAATGTCTACACTGATAGGTGGAATTGTACTGTTAGGGGTTGAAATTTTGAAGGCTATAGTAATCAAAGGGAACTGATGACCTAATAGATGAGTAGAAATCTAAATATATTTTGATTGTGCTTCCAAACATATATGAGGCTGTGGAAGAATAAGGGCCTGTTTTTCTGTTTGTTTGTTTGGTTTTTTTTTTATAATTTCCTGTGGCAAGTAGCATTAGCTTGATCTAATGATATGGGAAGCAGATACAATTCAGTGGCAATATCCATAAAGAAAGTATAAATATCTTTAGCTGATAGATGTTCTGCACTGGCTTGTGAAGCACAGCTGGTGTTTTTAAGTCTTTGGTTTATTGGCTTGAAGACCAGTGACTCTCAGCATGCCCCAGGTTTCTCAGCTGCAGAGCTAAGCCCATTAGAAATTCCCACTGCATGCACACACCATGCAGTAGACCACAGAAATGAACTGTGATGTTGTTTTGTTCTAATGGAGCAAGTGGTCCTGCAGTGGGAACTGTTCAGTGCTTATCACTGTACTATATCTGTAAATTATAATCTTAGTGACAACATTGATTTACACCTCAAAAGATAGCTCGCTGAAGGGAATTTGCTCCACTTGTGGACTTGTGTTTTATTTATTTGTTCTTCTCCTTTCAATAATGTTAAAATGCAATGAAGGAAATTCAATAAAGGGAGATTTACTTTCTGTAAAGCTCGGTGGTCTTGCTATTTCATTACAGGCAGTAAGAAGTGTAATAAAGTAATTAGAAAATTCTCTAAAATATATGAAATTGTATGATATTTTAAAAAGTTTGAATTAGAAAACCACATTAAAAAAAAGGTTCATTAAACAGTAATGAAATGCAGAATATACATATTATACTGCAAGCTTTTTTTTTAATTCCCAAACTTTTTTTTTACTTCTCTACATTGTTAAAAATAATGAGAACTTATCTTACAGAAAGTGTGAACACTGCGTAATTTCTCACAGCTTCCTGTGTAACCTTCATATAGTGAGTATCTCCAGACAACTCCATAGTTAATCATTCTTCCTTACTCTTCTGTAGAATAAAATAAAACTTGCTTCTACATTTTACAGAAGAGAAAGAAAAAAGAACTGTGGCTATTTATCTAACATCACACATCTTTTCTCCAATGATCCATTTTTGAATGTGGGAGTGAAAGCTTGTATTCTCTGACAGGATAGCAGACACCTTAAATTAAGTAAAGAAATTAAAAAAAAATTTCATACATGGACACATGGACTCCAGAGTGAAAAGAAACGCAAGCAATATAGCTCAGTCTTTAACTATATGAAGGTATATACTACACCATTAAATAAGAAAACTGTCATTAAGCTTTGTCATCAATGCTACATCTCATACACAAAGATAAATGAATAACCATGAAACATGATAGCGGCAATCTCTGTCTTGGGTTGCATTCTCTGCATAAAGAGTCTTTGTTACAACTGAATACATCAGGATCCAAATGAACTTGTATGAATTTGCATGACATTACTGGTGTCAAAGCATAATGTTACTGGTGTCAACCACAGTTCAAGAGCAAGAGCAACCTACTTAGTTAATTATGTGATAATCTTCTCTACATAACATTACTATTAAATGGTTAGATGTGAAGTAAATTGAAAAGTAAGCTTTTTCATAGTCTTGAAAATATAAAATCTCTATCTGGAAATACATATGTGGTGTTCTTTAATCAACAGATTAGATATTTCTCAAACGGATGTAAACCAATGTCATTACAGCTTCATATGACAGTCTTCTGCTGTGCAAAATACAAGTCTTGTAGGAATAAACATTATTCTGACTTCCCATTATTCTTTCATTTTGGTCAGATAAAAATAACTCAGAGAAGGAGTTGTTTACAATATGTCAAGACCTCTTTTAGTCTATCATAGAAACAAGAATCACAAGAGTGAAAAAAAAAAAAAAAGAAAAAAGATATCTCTAAAAAGCTAACAGAGCTATTATCACTAAAGTTCTTACACACAAAAGATTTTTTTTTTAATTAGTTGAATGTCTGCACCAGTTATTTATTACAGTAAAGAAAGTTTTTTTCTCTCTTAATCCATTATAATAATTATTATCATTACTCATTTCCATTACAGGAAGCATCTAGCTGGTCAACAGAAGATCAGGCTCTATTATTTTCAGTATAGAGAAGTAACAAGTCTGTTGTTTTCCAGACAGCTTATAATATGAGTGACAGAAAAGAAATCTATACTAATAAATTAAAAAGCATAAAAAAATATTGCGAGGCTCTGGAATAAAATTGCTTATGCAGTAAAAATGTCAGAGTGGTCCTTAGCATGTTTCTGGATAGGTCCGGGTAGCAGTCTTCAAAATCATCCTGAAATATATAGATCAGGAGGTAGTATAAACCAGAGGTAATTCTCAATCTACATTTTTTTACTTCAACAGCCTTGATTTGATTTATTTCTTTTCTTTATTTCTTTCTTTTCTTTTCCTTTTCTTTCTTTTTCTTTTCTTTTCTTTTCTTTTCTTTTCTTTTCTTTTCTTTTCTTTTCTTTTCTTTTCTTTT
>WUAM01000350.1:474455-501395 GCA_024336885.1 Actenoides hombroni
TCCTCCACATGCTTTGAGATGGTGGCAAGAACAAGCTGTTCCATCACCTTTCCAGGGATGGAGGTGAGGCTGACCGGTCTATACTTACCCGGGTCCTCCTTTTTGCCCTTTTTGAATGCAGTTGTTACGTGATAATCTGACACTTCTATACAAATATTGTGAAAATTCAAATAGGACAACCAGGAACACATGCACATAAAGGAAAATTGTAGAAATGTTACATAATTAAATGGTTTTGTATGGACATTTATGACAACAATAAAGATTGGAATAATGAATCTTTTCTCTACACATGTATAACAGAGATTAAAGAAAATCAAGCACAGACATTCCAGGATTTCTCCAGCAATGCAGAAACTTTTTCCAGAAGAGGATATTGTCAACTTTTCTCCCTATTCCATGTGGTTTGCAGTTTGTAAAAACAAAACAAAACAAGCTGTTCAGTTTAATTTAATTGTGACTCTCCCTACCCTAATTAACGTCATTATTCAAACCCTGAACTGCGTAAGAAACTACTAATTGTATCAATGGTGTTTCTCTGGTGCTTATCACTGTAGTATCTCACTCTAGAAAATATTAATGAATCTATCTTAGTAATGCCCTTATAAGATAAAACTGTACAGTAGAAAAGGAAATAAGTAAATAAAGCCCCTTCATTCTTGCAGGCATCTTTTGAAAAGGTCTTTATTCATTTAAAGTTAAACATATAAATCATAAGCATCCACCTGTTTCCTAAAAATCAGTGACTCTTATAATGACACATGGTCATTAAATTTTCACTGAAGGCCTTTGATTTATTCATCCACATTGGTCTTCTAAAATACAGAGGTGCTACTATTCCTATTTTATAAATTTTTTAAGTGGTTGGTTCAAGGTGACCCAGGAAACCTCTATGCCACCTCTACCAAAGATGGCTTAACAGATCCCTTAAAAGAGGAATATATGAGATGGTGCATGAAATCACAACTGAAGCATTACTTCCAGTAATGGTACTGACCTTTTTTAAGTGCTGTGATAAAACTGAACAGGATCTGGAAAATATGAGAATCATAAGTCACCTTGAGAATACCTTTTCTAGATGCCTATTATCTATATTCTAATGTATGTCCCCATTCAGCACAAGTTGTCCCCGAAAGAGGATGCAGTGAAGAGTATGACAAGTAAGGAAATGTGGTGATTTAATATTATGACTATGCAGCCGTTGTGTGAATTATTCCTCTGGATCATCTAAGGATGCTCATCTTGCTATGTTATTTCTGCTTGGAGAAAACCCTTTGGAAAAACTGCTTTGAACAGTATATAACAAATAAAAGCTCAGAATGGCAGACTGTGCTCAATGAAACAGTTCTGGACCTATGATATCATTCTTTTTTTATGAGAAGTCAAAACTGGAATTTTTTAGGTTTTGTTTTATTCAGGTTTGTTTTTTGTTTGGTTTTCTTTTCCCCATAAATTTATCTTAGTCCTATTAGTTCTTACTCCATACTTACAAAAGAGAAGAAATCTTTCACTGAGCCTGTCCCAGGCTTTATAAACTCAAGAGCACAGAAAGAACAAAGAGACAAAGGCAAATTGTGGTTACATATGGTGCACTCTTTATAGCACCTCATTCTCGATGCTATAAATGGGATGTTGGGCTTTTTTCTTTTTTAGCATTGTCACTATAAAATGTTATTTGAACGGTTTAATGCAGAAGACATTTTAAATCACTCCAAGCTGAATTTCTTATACATCCTATTCAATCATCACCGCAGCAATTTTTCTCAAAGTTTACTGAAATGAAGCTTAGAATTTTTTTTAGAAATGACTAAATGTAGCTTTCTCTTCTCCCTCAGAGAACACTGTGCCTGATTCAGACACCCACTTTCTTCAAAATAGATAATATATACTCAATTAGAGAGAAATCACAATTAATATTCTGTCTTCCTCTACCATCTTCACTGTGGTGTGGAGGTTTTCTCTGCTTTGGACAATGTACAAAATACATAGAACAGAAAAGGTGGAGAGATGTGTACTATAAAATATCTGGAAGAACTGGTCTTACCTTCTGAGATAAAAGGTTATTATTTCAATATCTGGCTCTGTGCAAGGAGGCATGAAACCTTGTTCCAGATATACTAAGTGAGAATGATGTGAACTGCTTGTGACACTCTGTTACTTCCCAATGTATAAATTCATATAAAATGTTTCAAAATATAGTTAATTTCCAATTTAATTAATATTTTATCTGACCAACATATAATTATTTTTATAATTCATGGAAATGTCTGAAGAATTTGGTTTGGGGAGAACTTTGTTTCTTAAATTTGTAGTTTTCCTAATCAGTAACAAAATCCATGTGTTATGTTTACATTCTGTGTGACAAATAGTTTACAAAGTAGAATTCTAAACTTCCTCATCAGCTTGTCTTTAATGCTTTGGTAATCTAACACTGCACAGATCAACAAAGTACTACATTTCCAATAGGATTATGAAAAAATAGATTGAACTGCATATTTAAGAGGGCATTTCTAAATAAATCATGAGATAAAAGTATCTTTGAGGTGCTGCACCTTCCTCTCTGTTCTTTACTCTCCTTCCAGTTTTCCTTGCAATACCCAAGAGTGTCACAGAACAGCATGGCCTGAATCTACAACACTCACCACATTTTTATATCCAAGCAAGAAAGAATCCCTGTTGTGGGCTACTCTCATTCTAAACATTCAGAGTTGTTGTGGTTTGCATACATACTTGGGATTATTTACTGGGTTGAAGGTAGACAAGGGGAAGAATAAATCTAACTTAATTAAAAAGTTTAGTCAGTTGCATGAAATATACTTGTTAAACTCATTGTTAGATTTATTTTTCCTTTCTTCATTTAGGAGGGGAAAATCCTAAGAACTACTATGTAATTAAATAGCAGAAATATAAAATCAAACTGACAGTATCTCTTGAAAGGAACCTGATTTGGAATTTAAGATTTTATTCCAGAACACAAGTTTTCCTCTGTACATCAAAATACATGACCTTCTAATTCATGTAGAGCTAATTTTCTTTCTGAGCTCTCTGAGTTGTTTGGGGTTTTTTTTTGCACATGAGACAGGGCTATAGATTTCATTAATGAGTCCTGAGAACTTCTGTTATTCTGAAAGAGAAAATATTGAAGAGAGCTTGGACATCAGAATGTGACATACAGCTGCTGTGTGCAAAATCTTCAGTGTATTTTTATCCTTGAAATGATTCTCTCTGTGCTTTCAAGGAGGTACAAATTCATAGTCTGACAGCCTAATATCAGCAATGATAGCTTTCGTTCTGCTACACTCTCTTGGACAGGGTAATTAATGTAAACATATGAGAAACCATAATTGACATTCTGATCAATAAAGGTCTTCTTGATAAACTTGCAAATGACATTGAAGTGAGCTCCCAGTAGCTATTCAAGTATTAGCAGACAGGTTCATCACATAAATGTCTTCAGACACTCTGCTATGTGATGTGTAAGCTATGGTACAGTAGGTCATTAATATTCAAACATTTTTATCATCTCCTTCTTACAGCAATAGTTGCAGTGGGTTTCTGAAAACAGCTCATGAAAGTTCTTTTATCAAAATAATATGCAGACATATTAGTATAATGAAGGGGAGAGGTGATTGTCATTTAACATTAAGTTATAATAGCCAAATTATAAAGCAAAATAATGAAAAGAAAGAAATACTCTTATTCTATCTACAAGAGAAAATTTTCTCCCCAGGATAGAGAATTTTCAAATACTACAGCCACTATATCCCACAGACCACCTATTTCAATCCTGACTGACCGCAAGAACTTAAAATAGAGGCATAAATGTCCATAAGATCTAAGGGAGACAAATAACTCTCTTCTATGCATATTTTTCATCAAAGAGAATTAATTTAATTTTAAAAGGAACCACCTATTTACATTAGTAACAAAAAAAAGATTTGGGGAAGGATGGGATTAAAATGTAAAAAAAACCCAAATATTTATCAGTGTATATGTAAACTTGATTAAGCACTGGTATAATAACCTTAACTAATACAATCCTCTGATTAATCCTGGTAAATGGAAAGCCCACTGAAAGATTCTAAATGCTGATCATTTTTAACCAAGCAGATATCCAGAATAAGTCCAGTGTGTTTAATGAAGTTATACTGAAAAATCTCCAAAAGATTTTGTATTATGCAACGTTCTTGAGTTACGACTTCAGCAAAACACCTAAGTGTGTTATTAGATCTCCCTTGGTAAGTGTTCTGGTTTTGGCTGGTGTAGAGTTAATTTTCTTCATAGTAGCTGGTATGGGCTTAACTTTTAGATTTGTGCTGAAAACAGTGTAGATAACCCAGAGGTGTTTTTGTTATTGCTGAGCAGCACTTACACAGAGTCAAAGACTTTTTTGCTTCTCATCAACTCACCAGGGGGTAGGCTGGGAGTGCACAAGAAACTGTGAGGGGACACAACTGACCAAAAGGATATTCCAGACCATATGAAATCATGCTCAGCATTAGAAATCTGGTGGAAGAAGAAGGAAGGGTGGGATATTCAGAGTGATGGCATTTGTCTACTTGAGTAACCATTACGTGTGATGGAGCCCTGCTTTCCTGGAGATGGCTGAACACCTGCCTGCTGATGGGAAGTGGTGAATTAATTCCTTACTTTGCTTTGCTTGTGCATGTGGCTTTTGCTCTCCCTATTAAACTGTCTTTGTTTCAGGTCACAACTTTTCTCACTTTTACCCTTCTGATTCTCTCCCCTATCCCATCAGGAGGGAGTGAGCAGGTGGCTGTGTTGGGCTTAGTTCCTGTCTGGGGTTAAACCATGACAGTAATTGTATCAAAATGTTTGTTGAATCAGGGCCCTGAGGGTGATTTGCTCAAGATCACCCTGTGTATAAATACTCATCACACAACTCAGACAGAACAATAATTGAATTGCATGTGAAACAAATGAATAACGCTACATATATTCTTCTCTCCTGTGGAACCTGCACCTTAAATCAATCAGCTGTGTATAGTGAGGAATAGGGAGAGACTTCTTTTCTACTGCAAATGGTGACACAAATAGCAGCTGCATAATTTGCTGGATAGAGATTTTATTCTCTTAGTCTGTAATTCTAACACCTAACACTGTATAGGATGAACATTTTCTTTTTTTTAATGTACATGTGTGTGTATTCTGGGAACAAGTGGATTTTTTTCAGGACAGAAAGGGAAAATCAATAAATACATCATGTAATAAACGTCAAATCCCAGGCTGCTTTTTAGCAGCAGGACATGCTGTGGACATAAGTGCAATGAAAGCTGTGCACAGCAGAGAGTTGTTCATGACTTGTACAGGTTAAAGTCTCAGCTACTCTCTCTGCTGAGATTCCTTCCTCTGTCCTTGCTGTCGGCACTCCGTACACCCTCAACACCAGTGTGTTACCAAACATAAAAATGGTTGGTGAAGCAGTTGATTTGGGGATAGTGAAATCACAGAGGATGTAAATAACAAGCAAACAGATAAAAAAAGACACAGAATGGGATTTGATTAAAGGTACAGTCTGGTTTTGAAGCAGTCTGGGGAGGTATGGGAACAGGGGAATATAGAGCTGGAGCTGAAGAGAGACCAGGGAATCCCTCTGAGGGATGCTCTGGGGACAGTGCGGGCTTGCAAGGTGAAATGGTTGCAGAAATGCAAATGAAGTAACCACACAGAACAAAGAAAAGAAATCAGAACCACTTATTAGGCATAAATCAATGTCTCAGAAGGTCTGCTGACCTTCCTGGGATGGGGAAATTGAGTTTCCTTCCTCTCAGACTATTACTGTGAAATGACTGGTGTATCAACCTTTACAGGGCCGCAAAATCCCACTGCCTGAGTCTGCTGCCTGAGCTCTTAAATTCCAATGCATCAAGCAAATTGACATTTCTAAAAAATAAATCTTTCTCCTATCCTGAGATAATTACAGCCCAGGAGAATTAGAAGCATTAAGCACACATGAAGCCTCGGGAAGCCCCTGGGGTATGATTCGTCTCACAATAACCACACCTCTTACCTGTCTCATCCTTACTAATCATCAACTATCTCCCAGTTTCTCCACCTCCCTATTCTTCACCTCTCTTCTCCTCCCTGTAGAGGATGCCTGCAAAACTAAAAGCTACTACAAAGAAATGAGAACAATAGTTTTAAAATTCCAATTGTTCCATTTCTGGTGGAAGAGTTTCTGCGTTCTATAGAGCAAGAGAAAGAAAACCACCAAACACTACTCTGGCTTCTTGTTATCAATCTCACAGCACTGAAAAGGTCATGTCTGGGATTAAATGCAGAAAATGGTAACAAGTGAAGGATTGAGAAATTATTAAGTAACAGATGGAAAAACATAGCTGGGATCTCATTTTGTAGAGGGATCAACACTGACTCCAATGGGAAACTGTGGGAATAAAGATTTTTAAAACTAATTCAGTCCATAGAGCGGCTGAGTTTCTTCTGAAATTGAAGACTTCATTTCTCTGACCTTGCTGTTTCAATACAGAAGATAACTTGTAAAATATGTAGGCTGTTTTTTAAGGACAGTTCCTCTATATGCTGGCACATTGCACAATATATCTAGAACATCTTATACTGCAAGGACACATATGGTTGAGAGCAAAATGAAATAAAGTGATTTTTGTGACTACCAGATCCACTTACAAATTTAATGAATAGAAAGACTTGATGTCACTTTTGACTGCTGGCTGGGAACATAACTGGTCAGCAGCATCAACAATCAGGTAACATGTATTTCTCCAAATTCTTTCAGAGAGTTGTTCAATTGTTTATTTATGAAACAGTCTACCTGCCATAAAGCAAAACTGCAACTTGGAATGTAATGTAATTCCAAAAGGATAAGAAGAGAAAAAAGTGCATTTCCACCATGTAGGATAAAGATCTAAGGACAGTCAGCCTTATCTTCAAGGCAGCAGTGAATCTCCTTGGTATATGTCATCAACTGGAAATGTTGTCCTTTACAGTGATTTGGTACTTGCCTCTGGTCTAGCTGCCAGTGGCTGTGGCTGGAGGTAAAGACACTGCATTAGATAAACTTTTAATCTGATCCACAAGGATGACTGTTGTTCTAAGAAAACTGAGTTTTGTACATATTCATCTGTTCAGCTGGCTGCAAGAATTTAAGAACTTATTATTACTGTAATGTTATATCTAATTAATCCAGCCATTGTCTTTAATATCACATGCAGTAATTACTTTAGTGTTGCATAAAATTGTTACATTTCTGAATGTTAAAGTGAAGAACTAAATTTTACGTTTCCTGCCTCATTCTTATCCTCACCCACATAGTTTATAGAGAAGTATTGGCAAAGTGTTTTTCTAGATTGTTAATTAGACCACTCTGTACAGAATATTATTCCTTCATTACAGGAAATTACAAATACATTCTTTTCCAGCAGAGACAGAAGTGACTTCAGTGCACACTTTCCTCTCTCATTTGCTCTGGTAACAGTTTTCAAAACCCACAGGAACCAGGCAGCAGTAATATTGATAATGCAATGACTTTTTTTGCAGTTGGACCTGGATATTCAAAAGTTATTACAGAACTCAAGCTGAGACTTAGCCAAATCTGTTCAATAGACACGTTGGATACAACTTTGTATTACCAGTTTAGAAGTTCTGACTTTCAAGCAGAATGGTTGAATAATGCCAATTCATTACGTTAGAAAGAAGATAGTCCTTTCTTATTTCCGGATCCTCTTTGTGAATAAGGCTGGGAGTAAGATAATGGCTCTGAGATACCAGTATTTAAGCTAACTTCAGTATCTAAAGGTGAAGTGTCTGGTGCAAGTGGGTATCCTTGTACCCACAGTGGAAAGGACAGGAAAAAAAAATCTCAATCTATAAAATCATAGGTGAGGAAAGGATTTCAATGTGGCAAATACAGAGTGATGGTCTTCACATGTCTTTCTCCCCCCGCCCCCTGGTTTACACTGTACCCATGACACATTTGTACTTAAAACTCTAGATATTGAAATTATAGAAACTACTGTAAATGTATGTAAAGAATGTTTGGATATTGGTGTTGACACTTTTAGCTATATTCTTGCTCTTATTTTAGTGCTTGTTTTTTCTGAAGATACCAGCTTATGGAATTCAATGAGCTCTGCATTTATTCATGGTTTTAAAACTATTTAATAGATGACACCTCATTAAATGACATTCTTCAATATGTGATCCAGTCTGACTTCATAAGGATGTGCCAGAAATGTTATGCCTTAAGAAAACTCTTTTTTTTTTGTCCATTTTTATCAACATTTCCTTTCACATGACTTTTTTTTTTACACACCAAGAAAGTTGAGGTGAAGCAGTGAAAACACTTGGAAAATGACTTGAAGATTCATAAACTAGAACACAAAATTAAAATATATGAGAATAACACATAAATTTGAAGGGTCGAGTACCATCTAGTATATACTTATATTTGATTATACTGGTGCATGACACTCCGACTGGAATAGCTTGTGTGCCACTACTGCTTTCTTAGAGTCATAAATTTCCTGGTGAGAAGGATTGCTGTAACACATGCATAACAGAAAATTCAGGTGTGCTTATATATATATTCCTTTTCCCTTCTGGAAAAATAGCTACAGGTATTACTGTACTTAGCTATTTTTATTGCATTCAGAAGTTACAGCATTTTCAATGAAGTTTAACTTTATTGTAGACTCTTCCACTTGGAAGACCTCATTAGAGACAGTCAAAAAACCAAGAAAATGTACAACAAAGCAGTCAGCTGAAACATTATGAAAAATACATCTAAATAATTACAAGAACTGAGATGAATTCTTAAAATCATGGCAGGGAAAATGAAATCAGTAATTACTCTAGAGGTCACACATGTGAGTCTGAATTTTAGTGTGAAAAGTGACTTTTATTATCAACATGTTGGACAACTTCTGCATTAAAAGTAGAAGTAAGAAATGCAAAACAAGTAATGGCCCTGTGATGGAGACCTTTTCAAAAGGAACTGACTTTTGTTTCTTGGGAGAGTGGAAAGACAGAAGGGATATCTTTCCAATAATGTTAGGTGGGTTTCCTGTCCTGAATCCTTAAGATGCCTCAGAATCCTCAGAAGCTTATAAAATCCTTCCAGGTGACTTCTGTGTGTATTGAATTGGCCCAACAGATAGGAATGTGCAGAGGATAGAGGATAGAGGGTAGAGGACAAGAAAGTCCAAAGAGGTTTCTAATTATTCTGTTATGAACGTGGAGATAGTTATATTAATTTAATAAAGAATGTGACAAAGTTTATTTTATGTATTGTAAAACTACTTTCCAAGCCTCAACACGTGTTTTTTGTAAGATCACGTGCTAATTAAATAGTTACTTGAAGAAGTGCTCTCTGACTTTTCCCTAAAATATCTTTTCCTTTATATTTTTATATACAAACATTTTAGTAGAGATTAAGAAAGGTACTATTATGAGAAAAGAAAATCAGTACAGGATCAGGAACAATTACGAATATATAAACAAGATTACCTTGAGTAACCAGAATCAGCATCTCTGTTCTAGTTCAGGGAAATCTCTGTATTAAGTCTACCTCAGCAGGAGGGAAAAAAGATATAGCACTGTATCAGTCTGTAGAAACTGTGAAGTGCAGCTGAAGAGAGACTAGAGATTTTAAGAGGAAAGCAATGTTATGTATTCATACATTTCAGAGCTACACCTTCTTTTAGACATGTTAACTGTGTGCAGATTAGAGTTTTAGGAAGGATTTTATAAAGCCTAGGGAGTTAAACAAGTTATTGAGAACCCTTGGCTGCCTTTGAAAATCTCAGTCATAGCTGTTTCTTCTTCAACAACGTTGTGTGCTGTGGTATCTTTAAATTCTAAAAGCACTGATGGAAAAACATTATTTTAGGCCAGAATTAAGGCTGTAGTAGTATGATGAAATATGAATTTCCATCTGTTTGATCAGAATAATCCTCTTACATTTATAATGTATTCAATATATGCATTATGATATGTTTAACCATTAATTCCCCTGACATTAAGTGTTTGGGTTTTAAATACAAGGCAGCAAATTAGTGCATGGTTGCACTTAGCAACTAAACTTTGTTTTCAGGAAAAAATGTTGGGTTTTTTTCCTCTTGGAATTTCCCAGATTTTTCCTTAGTTTCTTAAATTAAAGAATGATGAACCAATTTATTGAATTGAAAAACCTGACAAAAGAGTGATCATAAAGCATATTTTCTTTCCTTTTCCTATTTTGAAGTCACCCTTGGAGGAGTCCATAGGTTAAAAGGCACTGCCTGCAAGTATAAAGCCAGCATGCTTTTCAGAAAGTTTGCACTGACATGACTACAATCCCAAGAAACAATTCATCTCCCTGGTATTTCGTCTTTCACTGTTGAAAGATTTCATCAATAGCAGAGCCTCTTTTTCATTGTTACCTTGATAAAACTTTGGTGCAGATACGTGAAAGTACCTCTCTATCTCACCTCTTCAAAACACTCCTGATGATATCTCATTCTAGGCGCCACCTTCCTGCTTCAGAGATAATCTAATGGCTCATTTGGCTTTTTAATATTTATTTTAGAGATGTTTACATAATACACAGTGTCTGTATTTTCCTGATTTATTGTCTAAGTTTTCTTCACTGTCTTTCTTTTCATTTCTTCACAGCATTACAATCAAACTCTTTGAACTCACAACTTTGAACTTACACGAGCAGCTCTTCCATAATTTCCTCCTCACCTCCGTCTTCTATTTCTCCTAGTCTCTTTTCTTGATACTCCTCTGTACTGCTTTTTTTTTCCTGCTGGTGAAAAATCTGTACTCTTACAATCTAAAATGTCATGCAACAGATTCTTTTGTTGCCAAAAAAATAGGACAGGAATGAATTCTAAAAGTCCAATTCACTCTAAGTTCCACATGTTCACAGAAAAGTTCTGAGGTTTTTTTTTCAAGAAAACCCCACCTTGTCTGCAAAAATAATTTGCTTTTGTAATTCAGTGTCTGCATTCAAGGACTTAAGAGAGTCATGTAACAATTATGTGATTTCTTTAAATCTATGTCATTTTTGCATCAATTTTAGTCATTAGAAGGATTCTCAGAGAGTTCTCAAGTTTTGGATCATGTACTTAGCATGTTCCTGACAAAAATAAGAAGAAACAATATAGGTAGGAGGTTTTAAATTTTTAACTATTTTTTTTTTTTTAAATCATGGTGCAAATGAAGCCTTTTGAGAGTTTAACAACCCATCTGTCTCATTGCCAGAGGAGATGAGACTGCAGTGAGGCTGGCCACAGAAACAAGTTGCAATTCCCTTTTTAGTCTACTTGAAGCACTGACAGTATCATCAATATTGTCAGCATGGTAATGGGCTTTGTTAGTTAACTTGTGGTTCTCTGCAAGCTGACTGGCTATGAACTGGGAAAAGATCTTAGTATTGCCAGTAAAGAACATCTATTAAAAAAATACTTTTTTGGCTGTATTAGTATTTTAAACCAAGGAAGGTAAAACTTATCAGAAGAAAATGCTCATATCCTGTCCTGCTTCTAGAAGATAATCCTATCTTAAACAATTACTTTAATGTAGCCTCTAAGATTTCCACTGCAGTCTTCTATGGATTTAGTTAAAGGTCATATGTGGTAGGTGACCAATTTTTCCTGGTGTCTTGGGCAGTGGTTTAAGACAGGATTCACTCCATCACGCTGAGTAGGGCAGAATTTCACAGTCGAAGATAATTGCTAGACTCCTTTGAAAGAGGGGCACTACCAAGGAATAAAAGGTAAGTTTGTGAACATAGCTAAGAGACAACATATTAACTGTGCTTTATTCAAGCTAAAGCACATTGCTTGTTCATTAAGTACACGCTGAAGAAGCAAAATGGATGTACACATGAAGGGTCAGAAATTTTGCAACCATCTATCTCTGAAATAATATGTCACAATATTTTGTTTGCTTAGTCTACAAAAGCAACACAAAAATCTAAATGCAACTCCCCTTTAAAAACATCACTTTACAAAATCCTGTTTACTCCTGTGGTAGGAAGACAAACTACTCTAGTTCAATATGATTATTAAGATACTAGATCAAATCTTATATATTTATATTTATATATTATTATTGTGTCAATCTTCTCAGCAAAACTAGACAAGTATATACTTTTCCTAGGCAAGTAAATTTTCATAACCATTTCTGCAGCACAAGTTTTTGTTTATAAAGGCTAAATATCAGGTATTATTTATATACTTCTAAGAAGTTAAGAGATGTTTTTGCCTCTCATTTCCTACTTCTATGGGTTTTTTTTATTTCTCTTTTTATGCTATTTGTAGGAACTGAAATGCTATGAAAAAATATTTTTATATAATGTGTCTGCTCAGATAGAACTTTCCTGGTAATACACAACCCAAATCAACTACAATTAATTTACCACTTTGTTTTCAAGGGATATTGGGAAATTATATTTGATTTTGCTTTTTTTCACTGTACTCAGTATATACACAATTCATCATTTCCTTCATCCAAACTGTCCTTACACTCATTGCTGAAATGAAGATTATTTTTTTCCGTGTTGTGATAACAGAACTGCTCTTAAAGGATACAGTAAGATTTTAAAATATTTCCATTTATTTATAACATCTGTCATGTCTCTTTATATAGATCCTCTCCTCTATGTCAGGGATGTTCCAGAAGATTACACAAGCATCTGTATTTTTCTATTGCTTCTCTGTAGGTTTGTAGGTTAAACTAAGAGCTAACAATTAACATTTTATTCTCCTTGTAAATAATATTCTATCAAACCAATAAAGAGCTGTACATCAAAGAAGTACTGCTAAGATGTGTAGTAATACCTTCTTCACCATGAAATGGTACTATTTTTTACCATTAACAACTGAATTAGAAAAAATAGTGGCACAAAGTAGTTTGTTGATATACTTCAGTTAAAAAAGGTTTGGGGATGATTTGAAAATCTTGATAAATAGAAGATATGCTTGTGGATCTGAAATTCAAATTTACATTAAAATTTCATCATGAATCACTGACTAAAAGACAAATGGTTTAAATCTCTGTCCTTTATATTTTTTTTTTCAGTATACCATTTTTCAGTATAGTTAGCTTTCTTTTTTTTTTCTTTTTTTTTTTTTTTTTTTTCCTCTCTTGAAATAAGGGAAACTTACGCCTCGTCTCCTCATAGTGTTTCACTCAGATTAAAAAGCTTTGATTGTTTTTACTTAATAATATAAAAAATGATGCTATGAGTTAGATGACCAACAGCAATTAGTAACAATGATCCTATAAAAAGATATGGACTTAAGCAGACTGATTATTTTCTTGGCGTATTTCTCCAGCCTGCAACTGTTTGCAAGTTTCTGTGATAGAGCTTGCACTTGAATCATATTTAATAGTCACTGCTGGACCTACCTAGCATGAATTTTCTAATTCATTTGGTACCTATTTATGTTCCTCTTTTCCCCAATATCCTGTCTCACAATTTAATTATGCAGCTTCTGACAAATAACTTCATTTGGTTTGTAAACTCCATCTTGAATGCTAATTACATTCTTATTAAATTATACACCCCTTAGTGAGCTTTCAATATCTCTTACAATATTGTATCTTTTTTTCCTCTGATACTGCTAAAGGAGACACAAAGTGGGAAGACAGAAACTCAGAGAGCCCTCATCAGTGGACTGAACTTTTTGGGGTCTCCTCAGGAGGTTTTCTAAGACCTGGTAGCTCTCACATTTGAGATATGATACTGAAATTAATATGAATAGTGCAAAAAGTTAATGAAACCTGAACATATTGGAAAATTACATGGAGACAAAAAGCTGGTCTGAAAGAAATAATGTTTCCAGATTTCCTCAGTCCTGAAATTACTTGACAAAGCAAAAGTGACTAATGTTAACTATCAGCAACAGTAAAATTACTTCCCAGGAAAAGCATCAGAACATCTCATCAGCAGAATGGTGTTCTGAGTTACAATAAACTGCATCCCTAAATGAATAATTTCTTTTAGACTTGTATAAAGAAAGCTAAGAGGGGATACTTTTGCAAAACAACCAAGTTTTAGCCTCACAGACATTCTTCATTCGACTGCAGTAGTTTTGGCTTCCAAGTTTGGTGTCTAGTTAATTGCATTTTTCCCAGAGGAAAATGAGGAACAGGGAGAGAAAAGGAGACAGACCTTCCTCTGTCTTTAAATAATTTTAACAGAAAAATTATTTTGATGTTACTTCTGTGAAAGATGGAAACATTTTTCCTGAACCCATTGATAATTGCTTAAAATTAATTTTTCATTGAAAGGGTGAAAGAAATCAGTATATCATGAACACAGACATAACAATCCAGACTATGCCATGGTCTGACTAAAGAAAACACTAAAACCTATCTGTCATAGGTATCCAGCTGGGAAAAAGGAGTATCACGGATCTGTCATGCAGATTCACTAGAGTTTAACTTGGTATTACTGTTCAGCAGAAGGCACTAACTTGAATTAAGAAATCGCAAAGAAAAGCCTATAACATCTACAGAAGTTATGCAACTGAATCCAGAGTGTCAAATGATTTGTAGTCAAATCTTTGAGAACAAATGCCTTTTCTCGTGATTTACAAGTCTTAAAACTCCATCTAAATGTAACTTTATTCTCGTATGCTTTATCTTGCATCTCACCTTGAGCTTCTAAGAAACTTCAGAGCATTTACATAACATGTCTCACTGGCACCTAATATGCCCTGTCCTTTTCTGGCCAATGCTGCTTTTGCAGGCTTATTTCATGCACTTAACATTATCTTTATAACGCTTCTGTTCAGTGAATGTAATAAATGCTTTAGTCTCAACAGAAACACTGACAAATATCACAAGAGTACAGTAATTGACAGAGCAATAATGTGTGGAACAATGCCAGAGGCATCCTTTATTTTATTCTCAGAATGAGAACTAAACCACTGGCGAAGTCTTCTGGTTGGTGAAGAAGCCAACTTGGAAGGATTCCCTATCTGAAACATGTTGTTTACAGCATGGAACGGGAAAGCTGAGCAACTGGTCTGCACTATAATTAAGTTTGAACAATAACCAGTCAAGGCTTGATCACCAGCTTATTTTGTCCAGCCTGGAATTTGCCATAAACTCAAAAACCTTCCAGTGTTGTTTCAACTGTGAGGAGTATATTTTGTTCTGCTGGAAGATAAAAACCTCTAGACCAAAAATAGGTCAAATTCCCTGATGGCATAACTCCATTAATTTCAGGGAAGCAGCACTGGAAGAGAACTTGGCCAAGAAAGCCTAAATAAGAATCAAAATTAGATATGAGACATCAGTAAAGCTTTCTACATTTTTCTTTTTTTCCTACCACTCTCCAGAGACAAGATCCTCAGCAGGTCTAAATTACTATAGTTGTACTAATTTCCAACTGGGCCATGACTGTTTCCACAGAGTGAGGATATAACTCTAGGTAGAAATATTATTTTCCAGGGGTGAATAGAGGAACATTCCACAGTGTTTTCAGAAGAGGCTACATTTAATTAATATAAGATATAGGGAACCGTAGGACAGATAGTGCCATGATGCTGTCAGTTAGTAATAGCCTTTAAATAATTTAAAAATCCACCTCACTTCAGGAAAATCAAATGATCTTTTAATTTCCCGTAAATGGCCTGACTAGGTAGGATCACAAGTCTGTCTAATCCACTATACTGTTTCAAACTATAATGAAAATTGAACATCTGAAGAATTGGAACAACAGGGTAGACATATAGCAACCTTTCCCCAGAATGCTTTGGCAGACTCCAATAATTTGTGTTCCAGGGAGAGGTCAGGCCAGAAGAGGTGCACCGTAAGCCAGTGGAATCATGGTAGTTTTAAGTGAAAAACTCAAGTCATAGAATCATAGAATTGTTTAGGTTGGAAGAGACCTTCAAGATAAAGTGCAACCATTAACCTAACACTGACAAGTCCTCAACTAAACCATATCCCCAAGAATTATATCATCATGACTCTTAAACACCTTCACAGATGGGGACACCCTGGGCAAACTGTTCCAATGCCTGATAACCCTTTCAGTAAAGAAATTTTTCCTAATATCCAACCTAAACTTCCCTTGGTGCAAATTGAGGCCATTTCTTCTTGTCCTGGCAACTTGTTACTTGGTTGAACAGACTGACTCCCACTTCACTACAATCTGCTTTCAGGTATTTGTAGAGAGCAAAAAGGTATCCCCCTGAGCATCCTTTTCTTCAGGCTAAACAATTCCAGCTCTCATAGTTGCTCCTCATAAGACAGTTGCTCTAGACCCCTCACTAGCTTTGTTGCCCTTCTTTGGACATGCTCTCATACCTCAATGTCCTTCTTGTAGTGAGGGACACAAAACTGAACCCAGTATTTGAGGTGTGGCCTCACCAGTGCTGAGTAGAGAGAAATAATCACTTCCCTAGTCCTGCTGGCCACACTATTTCCAATACAAGCCAGGATGCTGTTGGCCTTCTTGGCCACCTGACCACACTGCTGGCTCAACCAACACCTTCAGCACCTTTGCCGCTGAGAAGCTTTCCACACACTCTTCCCCAAGCCTGTAAGCATTGCATCGGGCTGTTGTGACCCAAACAGCATGGGGTTGTTGTGACCCAAATACAGGACTTGTCACTTTGCCTTTTTGAACCTCATAACATTGGCCTTTCCCCATTGATCCAACCTGTCCAGATCCCTCTGTAGAGCCTTCCCTACCCTCAAGCAGATCAACACCTGCAAACTTACTGAAGGTGCCCTCAACACCCTCATCCAGATCATTGATAAAGATATTAAAGAGAACAGGCCCCAATACTGAGCCCTGGGGAATACTGCTTGTGACCAACCACCATCTGAATTCAATTCCATTCACAACTCTTCAACTGGGCCCAGTGAAGCGTAAATCTATTCAAGCCATGAGCAGAATGTTCATGTTCAGGATGAATATATAATTCAGTCTCTAAAATTGTCACTGCAGAATTCAGATTTTACTGTATGGTTTTAACAGAGGTCCTTATTTTTATGTCTTACATTTTTTTCCCAGATATTGTTAAAACAGAAAATATCATTTAACATGAGTCTGTTATTGAAAGTGATTGCTTCAATTAATAGATGTTATTGAAATAATTAAACCAAAATAAAAATTCAAACCATATTAATATAATTGAAGATTGATTATGAAGTCCTTTATCTTCATTTCAATGTGATTACCATTTTATACTAACAAATATTCCTTAGATAACGTATAGTAAACAGTTGAAATGCAGTGTGTTTCAAGCTGTTTAGTTTGAAAATCACATAAAATATCAAGGGGAAAAAGAACAAAAGAAAGAAAAAAATCCCAAATATCCTGTATGTTGGAAAGTGGTGAACTTGAGTAATTTTGGGAGTTTAGCAGATACAAGTGGCCCATGTACAACAAGATAACTAACATCTCTCCAGATCAGTGAAAATCAGATATACATATGATTGTAAAACCTGATAATTCCAGTAACACAGGTAACAAGATACATAAGCAATAGGTGGAAAACAAAGGGCAAAATGAAATACAGGGGAGATGTTTTTTGGGGTAGAGGCAGAATTATTTGCAGTTTTGTTTTGTTTTGTTTGGGGTTTTTTTGTCATTTTATGTGGCAAGCTCACATATCACATGCCATACTGAAAACATTTCCATAACAAGAAAAAAAAAGTCAATAATGGTAGATGGCTTTGGAACAAAACTTGAAGACCACTTTCATTAGCAACTAAGGAGTGCATAATTTTGGAGGGCAGTGAGATAGTGAGAAGTGTAAGAACTGGTTGTTTAAGTTAATGAAGTCAGTTTTAACTATTTAACATTGTGCCAGTTTTTTCTTTCTTTTGAAAAAGAAAATACATATTTATTAGATACAGGTTACTTTATTTGCTTTCCAGCTGACATCCTAACAAATGTATTTAAACAACACAAAACCCAGTGAAACTGGACAGAAGAATAATACACAGACCCTCATACGCTGAAAATAAATGAGAGACTCAAAAAGTTTGTTGGCTATGTTAATATTGTTTTAAGAGTTAACATTAGCAGGGCTGGACAAGTTTTGAAAGGCTGTGATTATAAAAAAAGTTACTTCTATCAAAGAAATGCACAGCTTGCTTAAAAAGATATAAAAAAGCCCCAGCTTTAAGTGAAATCAAAGAGGGAAAATATTATATCAGAAGATGTTCATGTTTGCTTTACAATATTGTAGAAATATAGTATTCTTTATTTTCTGATATACTTTTGAGAAAGTACTTTAGAATTAAGATCTTGCTGTGCTGTTTCAGCTATTTGGGTTTCCATACAATTTTAGTCCATGGGCCTGGGATTCATTACAAAGTAGTATTATATCTATAATGCCTTATGCCCTTGCTCAGAAATAAACTCCCTCTTGGCAAGTATAATTTGTCTTTGGGCTATTATTATCATCAGTTATTTTCCTATTGAAATAAAAGTTCACTGCTGACTGTAAGGACCTTGCATTTAGAAGATCCTTAGCAGCACTGTCAAATAAAATAGTTTTCACTGGAAGGCTGCTAAAAGGAGTAGAACATGATGCTTGCTATATTGTTGTTATTTTTGTGTCTTGGGTTGTACATCATAGTGCAAAAATATTGTACTTAAGCATGCAAAATATAATTAAATTGGTTTAATTAAAGAATATGATTATACTTGCTCATGTTCAAAAGAGAAAAAAAATAAAATGAACTATTGTATAGGTCTCATTGGTTTGCACAATGACAGAAGTCATTAACTGAGCTATGGTTAAATGTTGCTCATCTGCTTCCAGAGGAAACAGGACTGTGCTGTAGGTCTGTGACATATTTCAAAGTATTTTTCTTTTCATGCATGATATGTATGAAATGTGCATTCTGTTGACTGGTAGCACAATCAGCAGGACATAATTTGACAGCTAAATAGAAAATTTAAATGTGACTTTCTTTTTAGTGCTCTGGAATTTTTTCTACTGTTTTTTTTTTTCTCCTCCTTGCATATACAATATAGCCCTTCTGAAGGTTTTAAATAACTCATGCGGCTTACCCATAATATATCACTGCCTGCATCTAGATAAGAGTCATCATATCCACTCACTGCAAGTTGAACATGCTGCTCTGTTATGATGCATTGTCTCAGGAATGTCTTCGGATATCATTGCATGTTAATTGTCATACTGATTACCACTGGAACACATAGACAAAGCAAATTCAAAGGACTAGGGATTTTTATTTGTGCAAGAGAACAAAGCATATTTTATGTTTAAATGGCAAAGACACTTAAAATGTTTAACTTTGTATTAAATTTATTTGGGAGGAACTTCTAATTCTACAGTTTTAGTGGCTAATTAAGAAAAATGTTAGAAGATATTACTTTGTGGTTTTATAAGGCTCATTATTGAAGAGTTTCAAAGCACTTTACAACTACTGGACTGGTTCCTCAGCTAGTAGGAACTGCTTTCATGCATGGATTTTGTGAAATTATTTAATGGAGTTGTAACAACATTAAAATATATTAAAGAAACCATCCTTATGTCAGTGAGCTTGGTATCATTATGTCCATTTTACAGAAGAGGAATGAGGGAGAAAGAGATAGGAAAGCAATACTAATCTCACCTATATTTAGTGGTGGGATTCAGTTTGAGATTAAAACATCTAAATTTAATCATAGTCCAGCATGGGGCTTAGTTGCAAACACATAAGAGGGCTTATAATGCCCTAGAGTATCAGACATCCACAAGGAGATGACACAGGAATAACAAGAGAGTTACCTGTTTAATCATGATGAATCTCAAAGGTACTAGACATGTACGTTTGTGATGTGATTTTCACCACAGGTATCTTCTGTAGACTGAGCTGAACTATCATCTGGGTGACACTGACTATGTGCTCAATGCAGTTGTCCAAATGCACGTCTGATGTCAATTTAGGTTGCCCTAGAGGCTTCCATCCAGCATGCAGCTGCCATCCTGCAAAGTCTAAATCTTTCTTGGTCTCTGTCTTTTCTGACAGCTCTGTGTAGGTTTCCTGGACACCCTAAGGCAATTCAATTTGTCGGTTTTTATTTTGGAGTCGACACTTAATTTACATGCAGACATACACATTTAGTATCTGGAGCTTAATCTCAACCTTGATTTTTACATTTGAGGCGCCCAATTTGAGATCACTTTGTAGTTAATGGGGAGGAATAACCACTTCTGGGATATCAATCATCTGTCCAGCTTGTGCATCTACCATAAGATGACAAGAATCATCAAGTTATATAAATTCTATCCCACTTGACTAAAATAGCATCACATTTCTCCCTGAAAACTAAACATCCTCTCTTCATGACCTGGTATTTGAAGTGAAGAAATGTCTACTGCAAAGCACACAGTAACAGCAAAAGAGGACAACAAAACTAAAGTGAACCTGTATAAGGATCCTACTAACAGCAGATGAAAGGAAACTGAACAGGTAAGTAGATGTGGATGCAGCATGGACAAGGAAATGAGATCAGACTTTAATACAACAACTGTGAATACAGCGAAATAATTCTATATACAGTTTCAAAAGTTGCAACTTGCATTTCAAATCTAAAGAGGGGCTTGTCTGTCTGAAAACCCATTTTATTTGTTTCCAGGTGAAACCTAGTAAAATATATTAGGTTTTTCCCTGTAAGCTTTGTCTCACTGAATATTTCTTCAATCAGTACAAGGTCTAATACCTAAGAAAACAGAATTCAAAACATTACAAAATGATCAGTCAGAAGTGGTGCAACCTTCACAGCTAGCCTCTCTGCAAATGTAAACTCTGCTTTTGTATTTTAACCAGGTGACATCCTGAAAAAGATAGAGTAAAAGAATTAAATTCCACTTATTCCCTAATTCATGTCTATTAAAGTTCAGTTCAAACATGACTCAGTCTTGGAAGGAAAAGTGTTACCTGAGCCATAGGAAACAAAATTATACTAGAGACAGGTAGAGAGGTAAATTCTTTGTTGTTCAGATTGCAGAGTTAGGTATGATGCCTGGGATTCTTGTAATCTCCAAAATGAGTGTGACTGAATTCATCACTTTTGCCTAGGTCTGTCTTGTCATGGTGTGGATATGATTACATTTTTTATTGCTTGTTATCTCCTTGCTTATACAATAAAAAGTTTGAATGTAGATAGCATAGAAAGACAAAAATATCAATACTTTATAGCACACTACAGAAATGGAAACAGATATTATTTCCTTAATTATAATTTACATCTCAGATTTCTTAGCATTCGGAAGAGGTGAGAGGTTAGGAAGGAGAAGTAGGAGGAGGCATTAATTTTGAAACTAATACTAGTCTCAATTAGGAAAATGGGCAACACTTTTCTCAAATCAGACCTCTTTGTTCACATAAAAGTAATAGTAATTACATTCTTTTCCATGTAATTCAAAACACTGTCTTGTTATTATAACACAGTACATCTTAAAAGACTCATTTTAAAGTTTATGTGAATTTGATGCTTAAGAATGGACAAAAAAGAGAACATTTCTTTAAAGAAATTAAAACCCATGATTTTTTATAATCTGGCAAACAAATATCTCTAAAGGCTTGCAGGTGATTTACTCCTGTGGACTAAATAACACAGAATTTTCTTGTACTTCAGTTGCATATCTTCAGAAGTGAAATGTGTATTTCCAGATCTTTAATGGTGCTTTCCCTCTCAACTCAGAAATTACTCAGCACTAAACGCTATGTGATAAGGTTGTGGTACAGAACTTTCTAGCAAGTAGTGAAAAGATGATGATACATTTAGATTTGCCTTTTCATTTGTAGGATAATAATTTAAAGATTATGTCAGTATAACCAGTATTTTCTTTCTATATATTATAGGTAAGTAGAAATTCCTTTGAATATACAAATAAACAAAGTCTTGGTGTTATCTTGGAAGGAAAAAATGAACAGGCTTGTACCATGTTAAAGAAGATTAAAATTATATTGAAAACACACAGGAAGATAAACTTTCATCATTATTACAGCAGGTTGCTTAGGGTATGTATTAAGGGGAAAGCCAGAGATAGGAAACCCAAGATGAATGTATGTAAATACCCAGATAAACCTATTGCTTGGTCTGTGTTCTGGTGGATGCTGTTCCCACTTCATTTTCTAAACCTTTTCCCTATCACAGAAAGCCAGGCTGGGATTTATCTTGTCTAGTTGTAAGCATCCACATTACAGACATCTATGTGTGGGACAGCTACATGCTGAGGGTGACTGACTGGCTGTAGTCACCTACATGAATCGCCTTCTTTGACTTTAAAGGGAGTGTAAAGTGAATAGCATAAATAGTATATGTCTAAATTTCATCACATGAATCTCATTGTAAAAAATGACAAAGACAGTCACTGCAGTACATATATAATATTCGATTTATGAAAAGCATTGAAATCAGTGAAAAGCTATAGTTTTCCTCTTTGGAAAATAAGCCTAGATACAGCTTAACCACCTATTCAAAGCAGTGTATGCTGTACAACTGTGTCAAACTGAAAAACACTATTAGCTTGTGGGTTTATTTGCCCATGATCTTGTTTTTGCTGTTTGCATGACATCCAGAAAAAATTCAGTACAATCCCCTAACAATCAAAGGCAAGTAAACCCTAATGGAACAGGCAGGAATCAGGGGACAGTATCTGCCAGGTACTAAAAGTTAATTTAGACCCATAAAAGTTTAAAGCATACAGGGTTGGTGCTTCAGTACCCACCATCTAGTGCATGATCAGCAGAGACAGTCTAGTAAGGAGCAGCATATTAATTAGAGCCTGTTATAAGCCAATAACAGTCCAGAACTATATTCTCACTGCTGCTACTTTTTCTCTTAGGTTCTAACTTGCTAAGCACCAGCCTAATTTGTGTTCAGCTACCTTATCTTTTCCAATCATTGGTAGCCCAGCAATAACGCAGAGTACATTTACAAAGTTTGCTCACGTCCTGTTTCTTTATAAAGGATTGAAAGCAGTACAAATATGAAGCAATTAATAAGAAACAAAACAGTGAGTTTTCTTTGTCTCCAACACTTTCTAAATTATATCATATAAAACTAAGATGATGGGAGAAAACATATTGTAAAAGAGAGAGTCAAGAAACTTGTAAATGTCCACCCTATTCCTAGGGGAAAAAAAGTTCAAATAATAACGCAGATCATTGCAGGCCACAAGGAAATTCCTTCAAGCTCTGGTATTCATTACGTTCAGTTTAATATTTTGTATTTTTTTTTCTTTTATTCTAATTATAAACCACTTAAAACTCTGCAACAATATAGATAAAAATGTGTTTAGAAACCATGGAAAATCTGAAGTTGTGCTGTCTCAGTGGCACAATTAATAAATTTAATGAATTTGAAGTTCATGCTATGCTTACTGTGGAAATTCTCAAGAATGACAATTACTTTCACTGCCTCATGAAGGTTCAAGGTTTCATAGTTATCAGGATGACATATAAGTTTGGCTTCAGAGTTTATAGACACTTAGTCCTGTGGCCATTTGGGGATACCAAGATAACAAGCATTATTGAACTCAAAAAGTGAGACAATGAGGACTCTGGTAAGTGGCATGTCTCCAAAGCTTCCAGAGTTGCCAAGCAAGTAAATATCCTTCTGGCAGAGACTGAAAAGAGGCCCTCTGAAAATGTAGACTCTGGAAGTTCTGGATTCCTGGACCTAAGTTTATAGAGACTATTTAAAACCCAATCATTTTAATATCTCAATGGAAAGTTGAGCATGATCTCCAAGTTGACAACCTTCAGTGGAACTTGGCCTGTAATCCAGTCAATGTTTTTCAAAGCTCAAGATATTTAGCAGAAACATTTAGAGCTAATGAAATTGATGGGTTTTGATCTTTTTGTAAGAAAGATTCTCATCTTGATAATTGGAAGTTTTATAATACTTGCATGTTTTTAATTATTGAAGAGTTAAATACCACTATGAAATTAAGGGGTTCTTTCAAAATAATGGAAAATTTAGTTACAGTGCATAGCCAGTATTCACAAAAGCAGAAAAGATTCATACCAAAGAGACTTATTTCTAGTAACTTTTGGTAAAATTCAAATACATGAACAGACTTATCAATGAATAGCAGAAATTACTTCTATGTTTTGTCTTAGCTAACAGCTTATGTGGGATTAGTTCAATTACTTAAAGTTTATAAGCATTCAGACAGTGGAGAAATGATCAAAATATCTACTCCCATCTACTGACCACTATCAAAATAATTCAGTGTCTGCTCTGAACTGGCATAACCACGTTTCTGTTGGTTCTTAAAATACTTTGAAACTAAGCATGTGTGGTATTCAAAAGGTTTGTACTTGACCCCATCCCCTTATCTAATAGCTCTCAATAGGTTTGTCTGATGATACCTTGTGAATCATCGTAATTTTATCATGCACCTGAGACTTAACTCTCTCAAATGCATAGGTCGCTTTTGAAAATATTGCTCTTGTGTCCATACGACTCTGAATGTGGGTAGTGACCACTTGTTTCTCTACCTAAAAACAAGTCCAAAAGAGGAAAAAAAAACAGGATTAATATGATATTAAAATTACATTGAATATATAAAGATATATATTTTTAGGTATATTCAATAAATATAAAATAAATAGAAATTAATATAAAAATATGTTCTACGAACATCAGATGAAACGCTCAGGAACATCAGGATTTACTGACCTTCTTAACAGTACTGGAATTTTATTTTAAAAGAATTTTACATCCTAGTAGTGATGTATTTAAAATCATTGCTACTGCTAATCTTAGAAGAGGGGAACTGAGTAATTACTAAGCAAAAACCTTTTACCTTATGACAGATATTCCCATTAAATGGAACTTTGAAGAGTGCCTGTTCCTAAACTGTCAGATATTTACATCAGCATCCTGATGATACAATCCTATATTTTTTGCTTTGGAAATTTACTGGTGCCTGTTAAAAAACTACTATGAAGCAGTAAGATACAGTCATGAAGAACTAGAATAAATAACTAGCTTGCTAACTATAAATGCCTATTATTGCCATCACTTTAATACTCGCTTCCATATGCTACAAGTAGGATAATGTATTTTCTAATAAGAAAGTATAAAATTAAGGTCTCTTATTACTGTAATGCAGTAAAATTTTATGCCAATAAGCATATGAAAATACTAAGAACAAGGAAGTTCTTCCAATAGCTCTACTCCAAAGTAAATGGAAAAGGCCCTTTATCTAAACACAGCATGATCTTTTTCCACAATTGATACTGCTACATGCAAGAAAAAAGAACAATTCATGAAAGATTGGTAGCCTTCTTACTATGAAATGTAAAGAATTTCTATTTATTTTCTGTAAAACACCACACCTTTAAATGTCTTTTCTTCCAAATTTGAGTGCCAGGATAATCATTGGTATACATACACCTCCTCATTTTCAAAGACTGAGTGACAATTTATTTCCCTCTGGTAAGCAGAGAAAAATCTCCTGTTAGCTTTCAGGACTTCAGAATGGAAAAACCAATACATTTGATGATGGAAATCACCCCTCAAAGTCCTTACAGTAAGAAATTCAAGAGTCAATACCCACTAATATCTCACTCAGGACATAACAGAAGAGTTGCTTTGAGTTCTGAACTGTACCAGAATATCTGCAGTTTCTCAACATATAGAGAAGATAAATGCTGAAAGCCCCTCCAGTAGCCTTTGTGACACTGGTGTTAGCCGGGCTCTTGCAATCGGTTTTTTGAACAGGGCTCAGTCAGTGCTTCTGTAAGCAGAAGGCTTCAGAAACTGTCACTCAACAGAGCACTTCTGTGTTGTCTTTCTCCTAATTTAACTCTGCACATGATAAATCAGCTAAAGAGGTATAAATGAAAGCAGATTAACCTTTGAAACTGCTACTAAGAGCTGCTGATAACCTTATTCAAGTCACTGAATCTTCACCAGAACCTGCTTCACACACAAAGATTATAATACCAATATATTGAATATGCACATATTGTTACCTGCCTGCACCATTACAATCTTTTTTTTCAATATTTTATTCACATTCTGAAAAGATTAGTCTTTTTTTTTTTTAGCACGGCTTTCTTATTTCTTTTATTTCAATTTATTGGGGAGAAGGCTTGATATAGAACATATTTTCTTTTCTTAAGATATAAATACCCCCTTGGTAATCATATGGACAATATAGTGTGCAATTAGATTATAATATACATGTATCTTTTTTTTTTTTTTCAGCTTCTGTGAGGTCTGCAAAACATCAGTATTTATGTTGTACCCTTCCTAGTGACATCTGTGTCAATTGACTTCCTTTAGCTTAACAGGAATGAAACTGAAGTGCTGATTATTAGCCCTCATACTAAATTGCTGCTGACTGACTTTCCTTTTCAATCAGCCTTTTCTCTTAAAGAGCTGCTGATGAAGCCTAACTGAAGACTTTGACAGCTATTCTATTTAAAAGCAAGTCTATTTATATACCATATGATTACATTTATGGATAGACGTGGCAGAACCTGGTTTCTTATGATTAGAGAATCTTGTATGAGAACAGGACTTCGCTATTTCTGTATTTTCCTTTCAGGAAAATGTCAGATACAAACCACAGGCCTCAACCTTTCTGAAACCATCATTATTTCAAATGCTTCAGTAAGAGAGAATGGAACACGGACTGTGGGCCCCATAGTAACAGCTACCAGTGGGAATGCAGTTAGGAAAATAGTGATTTAGACATACAGGAAAAAAAAAGTCGGCTAAATAAACAGTGTTTTGAGATCTATTAATTATTCTGTAGCACAAATCTGCTTGGTAATATAAAAGAAGGCAAGATAGTAGGGTTTATTACCTGCTTCTTAAGTTATTGTTAAAACTGTAATTTGGGTTCCTACTTCACACAGAACTTGGTCCACAGTATTTGTATGGTGGCACTAAAGACCATTATAGATTATAAACTCTGCTTACAAAAGTAAATTATATAATAT
>WUAM01000351.1:5757-28340 GCA_024336885.1 Actenoides hombroni
TTCCATACCATATGACGTCAGCTCAACTATAAAGGGAGAGGGCAGGAGAAGGATGGGGGGGTGGGGTGTGTGTGGCATTCATCTTGTCCTCTGAGCAACCGATGCATGTTCTGGAGCCCTGCTTCCTGGACTTTGCCCAACATCGCCTGCAGATGGGAAGTAGATAATAATGTCTTTGTCTATCATAACCCATGGTTCTTTTCTTTCTATCTTATTCTCTCCCTGAATGCCGTGCTGACAGAGGTTGAGGGGGAGTGATAGAAGGGCTTGGTGCGCACCTGGTGCCCAACCAGGGTAAGCCCACCACAACTTTCAAAGCTCAATCATTTTTAATGTCAGCAAGGTTCATCTGTGCAACCAAGGATGAGGTGGGATTCCAAGGAAACTTCCCCATTAGGATGATCATAAATCAATAGTCTGTTATATTGAAACCAAATCAAAAGTCATGGCAGAACACTTTTGAGAAAACTGTGAGAAAATCTTTATATTTCACATATCTGCCATCTAATAGGTAGAAAATTAATTTGTTCAGAAAGCATAGCCTTTTTTTTTTATTTACTAAAGTAATTTAGCAAAATAAAACAGAAGACTACAGATTTGGTGCCAAGCACTGGCAGTCATCTTCTCATGCATCATGTTAAAGCTTAGCTGGTTTATGAATTAGTTTGTGAACATTAACTGCAATGTTGCCAGCAAGTCTGATTAAAAGCTATGAAGTCTCCAGATGCTGGAGTCATATGATTATAAGGCCATCATATCTCTGATTTTAAAGATAAAATATGTAGCATTTATGTCTAAAGAAAAATTGCCTGACAATGTTAAAGTGAAATGTACTTGCACCTGAACAAATTAAAAAGCTCTTATAATTTTGCTTGAAGCAAGCAGGATGATCAAAAATTATCTTCCTGTCTTTCTTTCTGCATAGAGATATAAAAGGAAATATATGTTGGAAAACGTAACAGGTAACAAATACATTTGCTGGGATAAAAAGGAAGTTTTAAATAATGTCATGTAAAACAAACTTTTTGTTCAGAGTTCATCTTACCTTCTTCTCTAAGGTAAAGTATACATAATGAAGGAAGGGAGATGAACAAAATTACTGGAGGAAGCAGAAGTGCCCAATTGTAGTTAACTTAGTTACAAAATCTGTGGGGTCTGACTTCTTGATGAACTTAAACAACAATACTATCTGGTTTATCAACTTCCACCTCAGTAAAAATCTGACCACAGCAATCCTTACATTAGAAGAAGCTCTAATACACAAGACTAAATAGAGAGAATGAAAAGATGGAAAAACTTCAGCTGGTACAAAATCCATCTACTCGTCAGGTTAAATCTCAGTTGCACATTATGTGCCTTCAACCTGCAGATTTCCATGAATAATTTTAAAGCCTCTTATTAAAATATTATTTTCAGATATTCTTCATATTCAATTCAATCACTGTGTAAAATTTCAACTGTATTTTCATCTATAAACCAATACAAGAGAGACATTCTTCTAAGACAAGTGCAGATCACTAGACTTGGGTCACTTCCCAGAAGTGGGCATCAAGCATTCTTTGTCAAGAAGATTGAGCTACAAGACAAACTTCCCAGGTGAGGAGTAAAATTAATTAAAACAAACAAACAAATAAATAAATAATAAAAAAATTAAAAGGAGACTGGAAATCTTAATACCAGTTTACTATAGAAACAACAATAGAAAATAACATGGCCTTTAAAACAAAAACAGCCAGAAAAGAAAGGTGACAGAAGGTCTACAGGGACTTGATACACCTGATGATACTACATAGCTGATGGACGTAAAAGAGAGAATATGCATGTTTGTATGGAAACAGCTTAAATCTCAAAGAGCAGTGGGACAGAGGGTTGAGAGGAAGAGAAGAGAATGCACAGGAAAAACATGAGAAAAAATCCAGAAGGTCCACCTTCAGACAGAGGGAGAGAAGAGGAGAGGCACTAAAGATTGAGTAGAAAGAATGTCACAACACAGAAGAGATGGCAGGCAAGAAGGGATATGCAGCTTATTTTCCTTGATTGCAGTCACCAGAAGCATCACTTAGTGCTAATGTACCTGACAGGCTGATGAGCATATTAGCCAAAAAGGATCCTTTAGAGAGAAGCATTTGTTTGTTCCTTCCAGAACATCCTCTGATGTCATGGCAAAATAATATTAGTTGTGTCTGACAAGCTAGCTAATCAAAGATCTCTTCAGGTCTTCCTTCCACCATTCTGTAGATACCATAATGTGACTAAGTTCAAATTACTTGATAAAGATGGTGTATTTTAACATAAACTTTTCTCTACAGGAGAGCAATCAGAACTCCAAGTGATAAAATACCAAGCATTAAGATCTGCAAGTATGCTTATGATTTACATTATATAATCTCTGTGTATTACTGCAGAATAAATATACAAAGGAAAGCAGCAGATATGTTACAGTTATGCTGCTTCTGTTCATTTTCTACCTTTCCTTAATTTTGTAGAATTTAGAGATGTTAGACAGTTTTGAATATGTCTAACTTATTAACTATAACATTAGCACTGATATTATAATTTAATCAATGGTATAATAAACAAGTACACTAAATTCTATCATGTTCATACACAAATAGTATTATATTTTCATTCCAAGAAATGCCAATACGTCATAAAGGGAGCTAGCAAGATAATTGCAATGTTGTACATTGACAGAGTCATCACATTCACTCCATATTTCTTCTACAGGCTGGAATTTATGCATTGCCAGCCAACCTGCCCTTGGACACAAGCATGAAGCCCCCGCTGCAGTCAACAGGAATGTTGTGTATGTTAACAACTGGCAAAGATTCAGCCTCAGTTCAGTAAAGAATTTAAGTATGCCAACAGAGACTCTGAATTTTGGATTAAACTCAGGTTAAAGGTCTTGCTGCATTAGAACTCGTTCCACAAGATTTAATACATCATAACAAATAAATATGATTATTAGCTTTTCTCATGAGCTTTCTAGATAGTTCCTCTGGTGCTCACAGAAATCTGGCAAGAGCAAACAGTGCAAAATAAACTTGGTTTTGCAGAGACAGAATCTTGTGAGCAGTATAAAATTATTTGGGAAAAAAACAAACAAGCCACACTTCGAATTTGGTGTGCCACTTCTATGCTTTCTAATTGTGACCATGATTAAGGTAAAATTTGAACATGAGAGGCCTAAAATAATGGCATATCAGAATATTCTAGTCTTCAAAGCTCCCCCCACAGTCTTGAATTTACTACAAGAGGTGTAAGAGAGATGAATCTCACCACTCCATAATGTGATAAAGGCTACATAGCTGTACAGGTGCACCACCCCTGCATCTACCCTCACCTCTGACAGCACCTCCCACCCTCTCAAGGCCCACTTTATTATATGCAAGTGATGAGATAAAGTGTAAGGAAACAGAAACATTTCAAAAATGTCCCTTTCAGGATAGGCTGCAAGATCATCCATTATTCAACAATCATATTTTACACCTGGACACATAAGGTAAAAATTCTATTCAAGAACCCCAGAGGAATTAATTCAAGAAATACAGCCACTCATTTAAGCAAGGGCTAGAAGGCAAGTTTTCAAACACAGTCAGGTGCTTGTTTGGGATAGAATTAACTCCTTTTTGAGACAAGGAGCAGGACAGCCAACCAGTCTATTTTACACTAACATAATTCCTGTTTATTCTTGATATTGGATCAGGATCAGGCATATGTAACCAATCTAATACACATATACTACATTCAGATGGTCTGGTCAAGAAATGGAAAGAGTTACAAGGATATCAGCAGTGTCTGAATTTTTTACATCAATAAACTTTTCAAGACAGGATGGAACCAGGTACAAATAATCACTTGTTAAGAAACAATGACAAGTTTTTCAGAGGGAACATAATGTGGTTATGACAATGAAATATTTTGGTAGAACACTGATAGTCTCCTACTTAACTTCCATTTACTAGCAGAGTACCAAAAGTAACATAAAATTGCATGAATACAAGAAGTTAACATAGCAGGCCTGTTTGCAATAATTTGCATTGCTTTTACTGCATTCACATGACTGTACTTGCAAGATTTTTAGCATAAAGAGGTTTTGCAGTCTGTATATAAATTCCATGGTGCTGTGGAAATAAAACTAGCAATATCTAAATTATCTAATTTAAAGTTAGGTTAGAAATGGCTAGGTGGAGTATTATTACACAGACTGCATATAGATATTATAATCCTATTGGTAAAGTATTCCAAGCAAGATCCTTAATTGGCAAAATCTCATCAAGATCCCTTGACTTGACTGCACTTGTATGACTATATGTCAATGGAGGTTCCAGCTGACCCTTACCTGGGATATCTTTGCTAAGTGCTCATAGTGATTTTCTGTCTGTTAACAAGAACATACACTTTAGCACACTTTCTCTTAAATTATTGCTTTCTGTACTAGAATATTGTGGACATCTATGTCATAGGCTATATCACTGAACTGTCACAGAGAAATATCTGTGAGTGGGGTATCTTAGAGATTAATTACCTTATTTACAGGTTTTTATTTTTGCCCACTTTTCATTGGCTTCATTTGGACATTCTTAACATACCACTAACACAAATTAGTGGCAAACCAGTCTATTTACATCTCCTGAAGTACAGTAGAAGACTTAAATTGTTTTAATGTAATGAAGTGGTCAACATACCATTCCATTTATAGGAGAACTACATTTTGGAACAACACCACAAAATAGCACTATGTTTAATCTTACAGAACTAAAGGCTTTCCAAAGGCTTATAAATGAAAGGAAAAGGAATTTTTGGTCTTAGAGGAATATGGTCTTAAATGTAATATTTACTCAGCTGCATATATTGCTCAAGATATACTGTAGGCTCACAAGACTATAAGAACAAACTAGTGCTCTTCTTTCCCTTCCATTCTAGACTGATCTCCTTTCTCTTCTCAATTAATGAGAATATGTTGAGTACAGAAAGAGCTTTAAAAACATCTGACAGTGTTATCCAGCAGAATATGACAAGGTTAATCATCTGGTTTAAAGGAGTCTAACTTCCCCTTGCAGGCAATTGTTGCTATCTGTTTTCTTGTGGAAGGACAATTAATAATGTCTCCTAATCTCTTATAACAGACATAGGATAAGCGTTCTATTACAACCTAAATAAATGAAACATTAATTTTAGATCTGCGTATGAAAGCAATATTCCATTAATTATTACAGCTATGGCTGGCATCTTTTTCTTTTTTAGTTCTCCAGGTTTATTTTCTTTTTTAGCCACTGCTTCAATTAACTGTCATAATGGTTACAAATAATGGCCACATTTTGATATGAAAGTAAAATTATTTTCCATTTATCCTTTACTTTCTAACTTTAAGTTATTCCCATCTATGTTCTCCTCCTTACAGTCTATTCTGTATCTTCCTGCACACTGGTCTCTCATAATTTCCCAAGTTGATTAATCAGGCTATTTACTACATATTTAAAATGCAACTTGGGGGCCTGCAGTCAAATAAGTTTCCTTTTTTGAACAGTTACATATAAATTGCATATCACTAGGTATATTACAACCTGACCTCTGTATGTATTCTTAGAAAGCAAGATATTCAAACCCACAGTAGTCACATACAGCAGTAACTAACCACATAACTCATACAATCTTATCTTCCTAAATTTGGAAGTGCCACTGTTCTGGACTCCAATATAAATTCTAGAATATGGAATAATTATTATGACTGTGATGTTGATAATATTCCTCAAACAACCCTGAACATTAACAAAACCCTATGAATTGCTGCTTATGAAACTGACCCCATGACACCCTTTCACTGTCGTTATAGTAACACATGACAGGAGAACAGCAATGAGAGAACACAGATCCTTTAATTTTAACCACAAAACTTTCAACAGCCCAACTGTTAGCTACTCATGGCAATGAAAGAGAAACTGTTATTAACAATGACCATCTTTTCATCTTCAACCTACCAATTTTCAACACATTACCTAAGAACATATTTCTCCTTTATTACAGTTCTTGATTCAACCCAAAGTTAGCATCTTGTTTCAAAGATGTTGGACCATTCTACCTCATAAGGGCAAAAAGCTTTTGAACAATCATCAATTCAGTATATCATTTACTATGCTATTACCATAGAAAAGTGTTACTATTCAAGAATATTTCCTCTGGATCATAATTATAATAAGAATAGGCATAATGTAACAAAGTCCTGAAACAGAAAGATTGTTTAAAACCTTATTGAGGTAGATGCCTGCTATATTATTTAAGAAAAACCAAACCAACCAACCAAACGAAAAACAAACACACAAAAAACCCACAACAAAACAATACCAATAATAATAAAACACAAACAAGCAAACAAAAAAAACCCCACAAAACAAACCAACAAACAAACAAAAAAACCAAAACCAAAAAAGCAACCAACACATCTGAATGTTTTAGTGGTTTTTAATTCTTCTTGTTTAGAAGAAAAAAGAACCACATGCAGTTTAGAATTTAATCTGTCAGAATAATTATTGTGATACAATGATTTTCATCCAAAATAGCCCTTAATCTTTTTGCACATGTATTCAGTCAGCTATGTGGTGAAATGTAACAACTATTTCATAATGTCAACAGTTCTTATAAGATATGCCAGGTAAATAATTTCAAAGTACTCAACAGTCAGAGAAGGGTAGAAAGCCAAGAGAGTTTTCAGGGGGATGAATACTAGCAGTTTTTTCTCAGCAGATGTCAATTCATGTTATGCATTAACATAGCTAAGAATCTTCTTCAAACATGGAGAAACAATACGGCTGAAAATAAAATTCAAGGGGAAATTAGCTAGTCCACAAATGGATTAATTTGCACTGTAATACAAACAAGTAAGTTAAGCAAAAGATTATGGCCAATATACATATAAAGAAAACATAATCTAGGATAGGAAAGGGAGAATGCAGAAAGGATAATGCCATGCCTTAAAGGGTACGTGTACAAAGAATTAACACATGAAACAGAAAATAAAAATGTTGACACTGATATCAAAAATATTTATTAATTTTCTGAAAATGGAAAAATGGAGAGAAAAATTGACCTAGAATGCAAATTATCTCTTAGTCTATGAAAAAAACTCTATTATTTAAGAAAACCAAACCAAACCAAACCAACTTATATCTGATTTAAATAAAAATATTTCATCATGTTCTAAACTAGCCTGTACATTCTTTATATCCAAATTTGCCCTTTCTATATCTTTCTGAACTGTTACCAGAAACCTGTTTCCAATTTATTGGCATTGCCCAGAAATATCTATCAAATACTCATTAGCTGCTAAGTGATACAGTAACTTCCAATTTCCCATGTTATAGGGAACTGAAGCATCCTAGATGTCACCACCTTTATAGTATTTTCTAGCATGTCTATCCACCCTTTGAGCAGACATGAGGCTGCTCTCCCTGTGCAGTGACCAAACCTGGAGTCACCCAGGTGTGTTACCTTGATGGGTGCCAGAGTTCAGATCTTCTGCTGAGAAGAAGGGTGAGTGCTGAATGCTGAGCACTGCCTGTACTCTGACCAAGCAGCTCTGGCTAGCCCAGAGCACTAGAAGGGAGACTTCATGACTGTTTTCCAAATATTAAGTAGAAAAAATAAGGAAAGACTTTTCCTCACAGCAAAATTAATGTAAGTCCTAATGTACAGTCTGAAAAGCATAATTGTATCTCTAGCTTGTAATCATCTAAAGGAAGTACTGATACTGTCTGACAAGTTTATTGATAATTATTATCCATAAATTCTTTCTGTTTTTCTTACATCCCTGTATTTCCACTGGGCATGTTTTGTTTCTCAAAACTCACATTTTTGACAGCGTTAGCACACCAAAGTAAAAAAAATAATTAATCATACAGCTATGCTTTTTCCATCTTTAAATGAGTCTGTATAAAGCCCTCAGAATGTCCCCAGAAAAACTGGTTTTTTTGTTGACTTGTGGTTTATTAAGTGACAAGAAAAACAGATTCTTATATGCCACACAGAAAATTAATATACAGTGAGATTTATATATGCATGCATATGCGTTTGCATATTGTATAACATTTCCCACAATTTAAAGACTCAACCTTTTTATATACAGCAACAAACAAAAGGAGATTTGTGATTGAACATATTGACACATAAAAAGTCTGAGATACTCAAGGGCAGGCATACTTCAGAATACATGTACATCAGGAAGGCACTAGAGCTAGTCCTGATGTGGATTTCAGTAGAGATGCTATCAATCAAACCAGTATTTAATTCAAGAGACTTTGTCAGCTTGCTTAAGTTACAGGACAGCTACAGGTCCCCTCCACATTAATCACTGTGTCCACAGGTTTCTGGGATTGCTCAGCTTAGCTACCTGTGCTCTTGGTGCACTCCCCCACAGAGCATTGTTCTGCTGTCTGGGTCTATACCCCATTTAGTTTTCATTTTGAGATGCCTATGGAAACTACAGAAATTCTAGAACTAAGGTAGATCAAACTAACAGACATTCCTATTTCTATTCTGGAAGTTGCTGCTATTGATCATTTTTGGTGATATGAAGCGTAGGGAACACTGCAGGATTTGAAACAGTGACAGTGGGCAGGATCACAGCTGTACACAAACACACAAATGGCTTTGAGTTTGAGCTGTGTTTTACTCATTCATCTAGAACAGCATTAGGCCCAATACTGTCTTTCTGGCCTGGACTATGTAACACCAACTGAAGCAAGCAAGAGCTAGAGAAGTGAGATACCCCAGAGGAGTGTTTCAAAATCAGAATTATAACGCCTCACTTCAACAGGAAATTCTGCCTCTACAGAGCCTTGCTGCTGGTCTGGTACTGACCTTCCAAGCCTTGGAAATGCTCGTAGTTACTACAAATTCAAAACAGACAGGATTCTGAAATAATTAAAACCAGAGAGGCAGGAGGTATATTGATGTACTTATTTTATACCACCTACATCTAGAAAGTTAATTCAGCTACAGGAAATGATATTTAAACTTCGCTGCAGCCTGACTAACTACCATGGGGTGATGAGGACTATTACGTGGGCAGGCTGTGTTGGGAGACACAAGAGGGAAGGGAGCTGAAGAGATCCTGACTACTCCAATTCTTTCTGTCCTTACAGGAGACCTCACTGACTCATTCTCTTTATTTCATAAATGGTGAGAAAATAGGGCAAGTTATGTTTAAAAGCCAGTATCAATACTCATAACTCCTACCATAAACCCTTCTGCACAGAGACACCAGCAAAACTAGCACAAGTTTTTAAAGTACCTTTTGCTCAAAATCTGTGAGAAGAGAGAAAGATAATCTGGCAGGCATCAGGAGCAGCAGAGAGGTGAAGATCCTCTCATGAAGTGCTATAAATGGTCAAGAAACAGGCTGGACTTGATCTCCTCAATGAAACCAGAGTGTAAGTATAGTAAGAGCAACCAATGTATTTTAAGCAAGGAAATTTGTTTCCTGGTTTTATTAGGATAAAATATTACAAGGACAGCTACAGCTCAACTTATAAATGTGGTGCATCTTTTTATAGCCAACCTGAGCTATAAAGAACATCTAGAATAAACAAAATTTGCAGGTGATTCATAGTCTCTTGAACAAGACAGAGAGCAATTAGACAACATCACAAGCATGCAATTAATGCAAATAAGAAACAGAAAATTGCTGCTTTATGCTAGGCAGTGCCAGCAGACAATAAATTAATGTGCTTCCCATATGTCAGAGACAGAGAGAGGAATGCCCAACCTCATACTATCCACCAATATTGACCCTTTTCAACTTGAAAGCTTCCTTTAAGATAAAGGTAATTTATTTTCCAAAGCAGAGTCCCTCTGACAGACACAAAGGTTTCAGTGATGGTGGCTCTGACCTTTCACAGATGACTCAGCTGTCAGATTACAATTACTCTCATAGTCTCCTCAGACTGTCCAATACTGAACCATGTTACACTCAACAAATGTACCTGAATGATCACACTAAGTTAGCAATGGAGAAACAGTGTGATTTGCTGTGATGTTGAGTGTCCCTTTCTCCACAGCTAGGCTCTGTAACATACCACCTGAAAGCACACAGGATGTTGTTAGAGAGATGTTTTGCCTGCAGTGTGCTTGTTAAACCAGAGAACTAGCACTGCAGTAAGATCTCTCTTGTGAACCTGAAAAATTGTAATAAATTATACTGAAAACCAAATGTAATTGTAATAATTATTCTAAAGCCAAAACTACTTAATGTCTTAAATTCTGATTAATTCTGAAAAAAAAGCCCCTCTAGTCTAACGTAGACTCTTCATGAAATTTGACTCTCACCAAAAGCCAAATGTCTTAACAAAAGGCAATCCAATCAATATTTTGCATTCGCTCTTCTCTACTGGCTACAATAAATGACTGTTTTTCACTGTATCTTGAGAATGGAAGAAACAGAGAAAGATCATGGTATATAGATAATTAAAAAGATTCAACAGAAATCATCTTGGATAATGTGTCATCATGGAGGTAAGTCACGGCTGATGTAGAAGCACAGAATTCTTGTAATACCAACTATAGACAAAATATACAGAAATACATTACATAAATAATGAAAACATATGAAAACTTCTCCCATTCTTCTTCTGAGATTTAACACTAGGCATTTAATTTCCCCCCCCCCCCCCCCCACATTTTTATTAAATCAAACCATAGTTAAACCAACATAGTTACAAATCTTGGAACAATTAATCTGCCCAAATCCTCCATCAAGATACAAAATAGAAACAGAGATACTCATTTGAATGCACTCCATCATACTGATTTGTAGAATGGATGGCATTATTTAATCTCTCAGTTCACTGTTTGGCTATATGGTGTGTTCTATTAAAAAGTCATGTTAGGTGACACAGAGGAAGGTACTGGAAGATCCTTCCTCTGAAGGAAGGGTCAGAGACAGGTGTCATACAGGGTCACATTGAAGTGCTTGCAGAAACAGGGGAAATTGTGGATCTCATGGAGGCAAATGACCATTCTCAACAGAGAGAAGAGTCCAGGGTGCAGGACACAATACAAAAGTGAGAACCATGTACTGGGAATGAAACTCATAAGAGAAAGAGGAGCAAACTCAGAAAGCAAACCCCTGAGCTAAGAGATTCATTTTGAGATTGAGAAGATTGGATATTTTGTTTTAATTAAGAAAGTGACTGAAGTGTCCTGTAATGAGAGCCACATGACAGTAGCAGACTCTGTGGGCTGTACCCTAGATTCAGATTCGCTCTTTCATTTGAAGCAAGCTCAGCCAGCAAATCTGTATTTTCTGTTTTGCTGGTTACTGTGTTCCTATTTGTGTTCAAAATGAGAGCCTCCAGATGCTACTGTAATGTAAATAGCAGTGGTGGCCTTGTTGATTGGCATTGAATGGCATTTTGAATGAGAGTAGAGATAATGAGAGAGAGCTCAGTTTAGATTCCATACAGCTCAGCCGGCAATCTTGCAAAGCATCTACTAAGTTCTGCCTTGCTTTATTGTTCATTTTATGGCAGAATAAATTGCACATAAAGTTTTAAGAGAATTATAGATGGTGCTAAAACTACTCAAACTAAAATATTCTCATACTATTAAATACCAACCGTGTTACTGTTTACTGGATATTATCTTTTTTATCTCCATGTAAGCAATTGTCAATTCTTATACTTGCCTAAGACTACTTTGTGTATTTTAACTACATTTTTTAGACTATTTTTCTGTATTTATCCACTTCTTAACACAATGATTTTATCAGAGCAATATACAGATGAAGATAACAGAATCACCCTGGCTTTTAAAATTACCGCTGAGATAAATTACTTCATAAACTATGCTTGGCAACTAAGTTTGTAGTTTACCAAATGATATAAGACAGCAACAATAATTAGAAGAATTCAATGCATTTCAAAGACTGCAAGGTCTCCCTCAACATACAGTCCTTGCAACTGTTCTCAACTCTGAAATCTTGTAATAAATGAAGAGATGTTAGAACTGCTTAGTTTACATAAAAAGCCAAGATGACACCTATTTGATTTGTTAGTTAAAATAATTGAGCTTGTATTTTGGCATTACCATTAATACCTTTCCAAGTGATTTTGTTAAACAGATAAAATGCTAAAAAAGCTAGTCTGACACACAACAGAAAGTTCTTCTGATTTTGGTGTGATTTTTAAACAAAAATCATGATTCAAAGATATTTCTTGGCTTGGGAAATAAAAAAAAAAAGACTCCCTCTTTTCTGGAGTAGTGGGCCTTTGTTCAGGATTGATGAAAAGACAATAGCAAATAATGTCTGTCTTTGGATTTCCAAAAAGTTAAAAGAAAAATGTAAAACTTTTTTCAAATGCTTTCTATTTTTCTTGGTGCAGAAAATCTTGACCCAATTCCCTATGGAAATACATTTTTATTCTTAGTGGGCACAGAATTCTTCAAGAGCTAAGTTACAGAAATGGACTTTCCCCTAAACCCATTCTGAATATGGTCCTAGGATCCATCAATAAGTAATAAGACCTTTGATGAAAACTCCATAATTAAAGATGCAACTTTTTAGAAGGCTCATTTTAACACTTCTAATATCCCAACTTTATGTGATACTGCATATGTAGTAAAAAAGAAGAATGTTATACTCAAGATGCATTATAATCTGATTAAGTCTGACATACTATGTGACTTATGCATTAAACAGAATTTCTAAACTTGCAAGCATTGGTGAATGTGGGTTGTCAAAACTTTAGCAGCTTCCTAATTGCTGTAGGTATCCCAGCCCCACTCATAACTCAGATATGGGCCCACTGCTGAATGAAGTCACCAGCCATGGTGACAAAGGATGCAGAGAAGGCGGAGTTACTGAATGCCTTCTTTGCTTCAGTCTTCACTGCTAAGACCAGCCCTTAGGAATCCCAGACCTTGGAATTAAGAAAGAAAGCTTGGAGGGAGGAAGACTCTCCACTGGTCGATGAGGTTATAAATCACTTGGGTAAACTTAACATGCACAGATCCATGGTCCCCAACAGAATGCACCCATGAGTGTTGAGGGGGCTGGCTGATATTGTTGCTATGCCACTCTGCATCATTTTCAAAAGGTCATGGAGAAGAGGAGAGATTCCTGAGGACTGGAGGAAAGCTGTTGTCAATCCAGTTTTCAAAAAGGACAAGAAGGAAGACCCTGGAAATTACAGACCAGTCATCCTCACCTCCATTCCTGCAAAGGTGATGGAGCAGCTCATTCTAGAGATCATATCTCAGCACATGGAATAATAGAAGTTTATCAAGAGTAGCCAGCATGGATTTACTAAAGGGAAGGCATGTTTAACTAATCTGATAGCCTTCAATGATGGCATGACTGCATGGGTAGTGGATGTTGTCCACTTTGTCTTCAACAAGGCTTTTGACACTGTATCCCATCTTTGTGGGTAAGCTCAGGAAGTGTGGGTTAGAAGAGTGGATGGTGAAATGGGTTGAGAACTGGCTAAACAATAGAACTCACGGGTCAAAATCAGTAGCACAGAGTCCAATTGGCAACCTGTAACTAACAGTGTTCTCGAGGGGTCAGTACTCAGTCCAGTCTTATTCAACATAGTCACCAATGCCCTGGTTGAAGGGATAGAGTGTACCCTCAGCAAGGTAGGTGATGATACAAACTGGGAGGAGTGGCTGATACACCAGAAGGCTGTGCTGCCATTCAGCAAGATCTGTACAGACTGGAGAGCTGGGCAAAGGCAAACCTAATGAAGTTCAACAAGGGCAAGTGTAGAGTCCTGCACCTGGGCAGGAATAACACCATGCACCAGTGCAGTTTAGGGGTAGACTTTCTGGAAAGCAACTCCACAGAGAAGAACCTTGGAGTCCTGGTATACTGTAACTTATCCATAGGACAGAAATGTGTGTTTGTGGCCAAGAAAGACAATGGTATCCTGGGGTTCATAAAGAAGAGTGTGTCTAGCAGGTCAAGGGAGGTTCTCCTCCCCCTCTACTCTGCACTAGTGAGACCACATCTGGAGTATTGTGTCCAGTTCTAGTTTCCCCAGTTCAAGAGAGACAGGAAAATACTAGAGAGAATCCAGCGGAGAACTATAAGGGTGATTAAGGAACTGGAACATCTCTCTATGAGGAAGGGCTGAGAGCCCTGTGGCTGTTTAGCATGAAGACGGCAAGAATGAGAGTGGATCTTATTGATGTTTACAAATATCTGAAGGGTGGGTGTCAAGTAGAAGGGTCAGTCTCTGTTCAGTGGTGTTCTGTGATAGGAAAAGAGATAATGGTCACAAACTGGAACACAGGAAGGTTCACTTCAACATGAGGAAAAACTTTACTGTGAGGGTGATGGAGCACTGGAACAGGCTGCCCAGGGAGGTTGTGGAGTCTCCTTCTCTACAGACTTCCAAAACTTGCCTGGATATGTTCCTGTGGGGCTTGCTGTAGGTGATCCTGCTTTGACAGGGGGGTTGGACTCGATGATCTCCAGAGGTCCCTTCCAACCTCTACCATTCTGTGATTCTATGGCTGCTTTTTAAAATCTTGCCTCAAGCTTCATGATGTGAAAATGTCACATAAACAGCTGAACAGTTTTCCAAATGAGAAGACCAGAATGATCTTATGCTTGGAGAAATTCCAACTGAATTTTGCAAGCCATCCCTTTTATTCAGGGTTGACACTGGTATAATTTGCAAATACACACAGCATTTTGTGTCTGCAAATACAAGTAACAATTTAAACAAGAGCATGAGTCCCATTGACAATGTTTTCCAAAAACATAAAATAAAATGAAAACAACTTAGAAAGAACTATGTATTGCATATTTGCAACAAAAAATGCATTTCTGAACTTGCTTACCTACTTCTCAGTGAGTGCAATAATTCAACAATTTTACAATGAAAGCATGTGGAACATAAAATATTTGAAATACAAAAATAATCACAATGCAGAACTAGAGAAAACAGGAACCCCACTCCATTTCAGATAAACCACTCAGGTTCATCATGTTTCTTCTCTCATACTCTTCTGTAGCTTAAAAATTGATTATAGCCATTTCCTATATGTTCAGCTGTATTTTTCACCATGAATAAATCAACTTATGGAACTTGAAAGGAATGCATTTATTTTTAATCCTCACATCCATCTTGTACAGAAAACTACGACTGAAAAATGGAACACATTGAATATTTTGAGTACAATACTTCAGATTTTTCTTCAGTTTTACACAATGTATTTATAGGGTGAATCACAATACCCTTTTTCAGCACAAGCAGAAAAAGTTAAACCAAACATAAAGCTGTATTTTACCTAGAATGAGAGGACTGTTAGCCCTTCTCTTTGCAAGGTAACAGTGGATCCTTAGTGATCACAAATAGCCAAGACTTGAGTCTTACATTTCAGGTGAAAGCTACCTGGGCAACACAGATTAAACCAAATTACTATACCCAAATGCATGTTTATGAGAACTCAAACAGGAGGTAGGCACCTGTTTTACAGCTAAACTCAGGCAATTTAGTTATGTATTTTTCCATATGAGTAAAACTGGTTCAATGACAGTAGTAACTACCTAAGATAATTCTCCTCAGTATATATCTTTTAGTGGCATATGATGTGACTTGGCAATATTCTTCCAGATGAAAACACTTAATACTGTAGACCCTTAAAAATACAGTTCCCTTTTGCAATGAATAAAAAGTACAGGATTTCTTATCATGATAGTGATGAGATTCTGTCTAAAAGTAATACTCCCAATTAAAGCACTGTATCAGACTTCAAAAATGTGGTTTTGACAACTGTGAAGTGTATCACAAACGTACTACAGTGACTTCTGCAATCTGCCTCAAAAGTGCTGGAGAAAACAAGTATGACTGTTTATGAAGCAGATGATATTTCAAGAAAATCTAATTTAAAAACAAACAAACAAAAAACCCCATATCAACTGACAGAAATGAATAACCAATGGTAAACATTATCATTTTGAACAGAATGTTTCCTATGAGACACCGTATGTGTTTAAATCATTAATTCTGCCTTCACTAAATCCAGCTTGGGAATAATTGCAGATTGCTTTATAAAAAATACAATCCCTGTCATAAAATAAAGCAAATAATTACATCATTTCACATTTAGGAAAGATCTTCCTGCCAAGGATGAAGAGGAACATTCATTAACTAAGCTTAATTATACCTCAAGACCTCACTGTGAGTTAGTGAGTTGCTAGGAATAGCACCCTGGAGTCCTGACTTGCTTATATTTGCTCTCACGGATGGATCATTGAACTATTATGTTTTACAGAATCCACCCAAGAGCAGAAACAAGAAATAGGAACCAGCTCAGATGTCCTGAAAGTTACAGCAAGGCTTTCATTAATAAGAAGTAATAATATAGATGGTCAATAAGGAGGGAATTAATGTAGTCCTGATCCCCTTTCCCACTTCATGTCTCTTGTACTATGGAATTGATACATAGTTCTCCATTGATAATTTCAAGTAAGGTCTGAGGGGATAGTCTCTCATACAATCAGAAACACCCAGTTATTAATTTGTTAGCAAATCAAGCTATCAATTTGTTAATGCTAACAGCTTTTTGCTAGTTTTGCTAGTTTTTGCTAGAGTCCTTTTTTTCTATCAGACTTCAAAACTTTGTATAAAGCAGGCAAGTACCCTCAACTCCATGCTACAAATGGGTACAATGAGCCAATGAAGCAGAATGATATAATGATCACTCCCAGCCACAGCCAGTGCTGGGAATGAACCACAAGCTCAGGAAGCTTGGGGTAGAAGACATAAAAATGTAAACATACAAGAGAGGTTTTACACATCCCTATAGGTAGAAAAAAAAATATCATAAAGCACTAATAAATATTAATTAAAAAGAGAAAAAAATATGCATGTTGGTAACTTTAAATTCAGAGGACGACCATTCAATGGTGAGCAACCCAGCACTTACAGCAATTAAGTCTGCTGTTGAATTTGATGCATCCACCCTTAGCATGGGAGGTGGACATAAGAGGTAAAATGAGAGGATAGGGGGTTTTATCTGCTATAAATGCAAATCCCAAAAGCATCAAAGGGTTTAGAACATAATAGGCTATTATTCTTGTTCCTTCTGCTCCATCCACTTCACCTGAATACTTTATACCACTTTTTCTTGTTTTTCCAAGTTACATGTCCTCTGTGTTGCATTCATTCTTTCTTTCACTCAAATTTCACAGAATCACAGAACCACAGAATTGCTCAGGTTGGAAAAGTCCTTCAAGATCACCAAGTCCAACCTCAATCTAACCCTACTACACTAACTCTAACAACCCACTGCTAAAACAAGTCTCCGAGAACTACATCCAAACAATTTTTAAACACATTCAAGGATGGTAACTCAACCACTTCCCTGGGGAGCCTGTTCCAGTGCTTAATAACCTTTTCTGTAATGAATTTTTTCCTGATATCCAACCTAAACTTGCCCTGGAGCAACTTGAGGCCATTTCCCCTTGTCCTGTCACCTGTCACCAGTGAGAAGAGACAAACCATTTCATTCAATTTAAAACAATACTGTGGCATCAGCTATTATTTTTCTCCATTTGGTTGATTCTGTTATTTTACACATTTTACAGTTCCCTTATCTCTTTATATCCAGTTCTTTTTTTTTTTTTTTTTTTTTTTAAAAAAGCTATACAGGTACTCAAGGTTGCTATTTTTAAAGATGTTTACAGACATTTGAAACATAAATCATACTGGCAGTTGTCAAGTACTAGGCATTTAAACCTTTTAAATTTCTCTGACAATCTCATTATTCAATTTTCAAATGCCCTGGTAGGTCACCACACTGATCTCTTTTTTAAGTATGATTACAGGATGCTTTCTCGACCTCCACATGCACACAGGGAATAGAAGGCAATCACCTGAGCCTTTTGTAAAGCAAGGTGGTATACATTAAGGGACATACCCTGTTCTTTTATGTTTAAACCAAAGAAATTAGAGCATTTTCTGAAGTTTCCCTTTCATTAAAATATATCTATACAAAGGAAAAAGAAAATACACACACAAAACACACAAAAGACATTATCAGCTTTTACCACAAAAATATGGAATATTGTGGAATAAAGAGGGTGGTATACTAAGTGAGCAAATACATTAAATTCCACTTATAAGTCAATCACAGCTAGCAGGAGGAACAATTTTCTGCAGAAAGACCAGATCTCAGGGCAACTGGGAAGAGTCAAGATGCCTATACAGAAAGGCCATGAGAATTCCTGCCAAATTTAGGTTACTATCTTAGACATCATCCTAGGAGACTTTCTGGTGGAAATTATCCCTAAGAAAGTTTCTAAGGGATGTTGAATATTAAAAATATACTGGCTTTTGACTGGATTCCCTCTAAGGCTCAACACTCAGTGTTGTACTCTTTTGCCCTACCCTGTCACAGATCCTAAGTGCAAAGGTTTTTTGTCGGGTCAGGGCATGGGTGAATATATACAGATGCTTTCCATACAGAGGAAAAGAAAAAGACGTACAAAGAATTTTCTTTTTTTCACCAAAATATGTTCCTACACAGATAAATCTGAGGAAAGGCTGATATGGAAACAACTGACAATAAAATAAAATGGATCTCTCATTCAAGTAACATAAATGAGACAAGATTAACTTTCTGAGCTTTTAAAACTTCTTCTGAGCTGTAACATATTTTTGCTACAATAATAAAAAATCAGACTAAGTAATTGAATACCAGTAGTTCCATGGTAATGTTGCTCTAAGAAATACAATTTTTTCAAATTCTGCAACAGGCTTCATTAGCATATTGCTGAGTTTTTATTCTCTTTATAAATTAGGCTAAAAGGGTCATTTTCAGAACTTCATTTTAGCTCAGAGTACTATTCCACAGCCAGTGGATTTTTACCTATTTAGAATTATACTCCTTTTCATTTAATAAACTGTATAATGGTCTGCATTTAACATCGAAAGACTTAAGCCTTCCTATATTAACCACCTAATCAAAAGTGATCAGTGGGATATCAGTTTAGCCATTTTAGTAATTTTCCCATTTAGTCATTTTACCTATTTCTTTGCCTTGTTGTCCTTTTTGAGTGATATTTTAGATATATCCACTTCACACATTTGGATTATATCTCAATTTGGTCAGTGTGCTACACATACCGAAGTGAGAGCTTTTGTATGTGTTACAATGTTTGAAGTGTACACTAGAAAAAAAGTAATAATGTACACTCACACATCATAATTTCCCTTCGAGGCCTGAATGGCAATCATGCCTATTTTACTGGAAGGTAAATTGAAGCATGAAGTGATTATGTGACTTACTCAAAGTCACTTTGGAATTCTGTAACAAAATGGAACCAAACTCAAAACACTCCATGGCATCCATCTGCTAGGAATAACACAACACTATCATGACACTCATACTTTTCTGTAGTGGTAGCTGGAAACACAGTAGGATAGTCCACAGCATCTCACATGGCACTGGATACTTCTATTTTGCATACTTGTGCATAAAGTGAGGTGCATGCTTCTGTTAATAAACTGGAATTTCTTCCTACCCCACCTAAGTCAACACTGTTTTATTAAATAGGCAATACTGTTTCCAAAATCAAAATGATTTTGCATCCTTCAAGTAGTGTTGGGTGCTGAGACTTCCTCATTTGAAGCAGAAATCTTCTAGAAATGAAAGTGGACTGAGAAATAGCCTGTTCTAATCACCACAATACAGGAGGGTACCTAGCCAATATAAAGCCTTCAGAAACAATTTTTTTGGCAACAGAAGTTTTTAAATTAGGGTTGTGATCAGTGGTACAGAGTCATGCTGGAGGCCTGTGTTCCCCAGGGATCAGTACTGGGTCCAGTTTTCTTCAGTATCTTCATCAACGATCTGGATGAGGGGATAGATTTTGCTAATGTTTGGTAAGTTTGCTGATGATACAAAACTGGGAGGGGTGGCTGACCCACCAGAAGGCTGTGCTGCTATCCAATGAGATCTGGACAGGCTAGAGAGCTGGGTGAAGGTGAACCTCATGAGGTTCAACAAGGACAAGTGTAGAGCCCTGCATCTGGGGAGGAATAACACCAGGCAGCAGTACAGGTTAGGGGTCGCCCTGATGGAAAGCAGCACCACAGAGAAAGACCTTGGAGTCCTAGTGGATAGCAAGCTATCCATGGGACAGCAATGTGCCTTTACAGCCAGAAAGGCCAATGGTATCCGGGGGTGCATTATGAAAACTGTGTCCAGCAGGTGAAGGGAGGTCCTCTCCCCCTCTACTCTGCCCTTGTGAGACCACACCTGGCATACTGTGTCCAGTTTTGGGCTCCCCAGTTTAAGAGAGACACGGATCTACTGGAAAGAGTCCAACTGAGAGCTACGATGATGATTAAGGGACTTGAGCATCTCTCCTATGAAGAAAGACTGAGGGAACTGGGGCTGTTTAGTCTTCGAAGACTGAGAAGGGACCTATAAATATCTGAAAGGTGGGTGTCAAATAGAAGGAACCAATCTCTTTTCTGTAGTGTCCAGCAATAGGACAAGGAACAACAGGTATAAACTTGAGCATAGAAGGTTCCACCTCAAGATGAGGATGATCTTCTTTACAGTGAGGGTGACAGAGCACTAGAACAGGCTGCACAGAGAGGTTGTGGAGTCATCTTCTCCAGAGACTATCAAAACCCATCTGGATGCATTCCTGGGCGACATGCCCTAGGTGATCCTGTTTTGGCAGGGGGGTTGGACTTGATGATCTCTAGAGGTCCCTTCCAACCCCTAACATTCTATAATTCCATGATTGTCTCCTTCTAACAAAATGTTTATTTGAAACAAAGAAGTCAAAACACTGCATTTAGAAAATCATAGACTCATAGAATTGTCAGGGTTGGAAGGCACCTTAAAGATCATCCAGTTCCAACCTCCCTGCCATGGGCAGGGACACCTCCCACTAGAGCAGGTTGCTCAGAGCCCCATCTAGACTGGTCTTAAAAACTTCCAAGGATGGGGCTTCCACCACCTCTCTGGGCAACCTGTTCCAGTGTCTCACAACCCTCATGGGGAAGAACTTCTTCCTAATGTCTAACCTGAATCAACCTATCTCTAGTTTTAATCCATTCCCTTCAGTCCTGTCACTGCCCCACAGCCTAAAAAGTCTCTCCCCAGCTTTCTTGTAGCCCCCTTCAGATACTGGAAGGCCACAAGAAGATCTCCCCGGAGCCTTCTCTTCTCCAGGCTGAACAACCCCAACTCTCCCAGTCTGTCCCCATAGGAGAGGTGCTCCAGCCCTCTGATCACCCTCGGGGCCCTTCTCTGGACAGATAAAATGTTCCAACTCCACCACGTGACGCTGAAGCCCAGGAACGCCACTGCACATTCAGACAATTTAAAGCAACTCAATCAACTACTGTAAGGAGGGGTCTGTGGGGAACAGGAGTGCAGCCGTTACAGGCTACGAGGAGCCAAAAGGAATTCCTGCTCCACACCCACCAAACCCTTTGGTGCTCTTTGCCTTGAGTGGAAAGCGATCTCCAGGAGAGGTACGCTGTGGATGGCTTTCAAACCATCACCCCTTGAGGGCAGGTCCTTCCTGCTGAAGGTAGAAGTGGTTCCAGAGGTTGTTCTCCAGCTCCCCAGTCTGAGGCACCAGTGGACTCCAGCAATTCAAAGGCTCCTTCTCCCCAGTTTTATCTCACGGCAGGGATATTTTCCGTCCCCCACGTTTACAAAATGCAGACCGTGTAAAGCTCTGACTTTTCTGCTGACTTTGGGACACGTTGCCTTCCCGCCACACATTGTGTTTGTTTCAAAACGATGGATTTTCTGGAGCGTGCAAGAAAACAGCCATTAACCGGCGGGGAACAGGAGCTATTGTTCCAGAAGGAACACCAGGAGAGAAATTATTAAACGTAAGAACATGGTGAGTTGCCTCACGTCGTTTTCTCGTCTCATAGGATGAGCAAAACACGCGGTTCAACGAGCGGTGAAGTCCGAAAAGCACCAAAATAAAGCAGAGCCCACGTGACCACGAGAACAGAAAACATGCTCGGAAAACTCCTGAAGAAAGGGAGCGGGAGAAGTTTAAGGAGTTTTATTTTTCTATTAAAAATGCTATTTCAATTAAAAACAGAGAAAAGAAAAAACCTCCATTGAGGGCAATTTTAAAACTACTTTTGATACACAACAATATCAGGAGCTAGAAGACAGCTCTTGTGCTCGATCACTCAGCCAGGATGTGTTGTGTGTGGCCGAGACACCTCCTGGGACAGCTTTTGTTATTCAGAGTAACTCCATTTACACCAGGGTGGATGGGCTGGGGGAGACTCTGAGCCAGGCTAGGAAGAAAAAGCTCAAGCAGTAGTAGAAAAACCACATTATCTTCCCCCACCGGGCAGGCGAGAGCACATGGAGAGGAACTGAACACACCTCTGGAAGGAGAAATCCACTGCAAAACGTAGCGGCTGCAGCGAGGGGGTGGATCTGCAAGAGCCAGTCCTAACCAGACTCTGACTTTGTGCTGTGATCTTCCCTTTGCACATGTATGTGAGAAAATGGAAACAGATTTTCCCTTTCCTTTCCCTTTTTCTTTCCCCTTTCCCCTCCCCTTTCCCCTGTCCCCT